>ML815554.1:108198-118856 GCA_009831015.1 Picea engelmannii
AATAATGAATCATAAAAATGAAAAATCTTAAATAAATATAACAAAATAATCATAAAAATGAGAAATAAAGTTAATAATAAGATGATATTATTAATTTATTTTTTATAATATATTCTTTATCATATATTTTTAATATAAAAAAAAATCATAAAAATGAGAAATAAAGTAAAAAATTAGATAATAAAAATGAGAAATAATTCAAAAATTAGATAATAATTAGAAGATCATATTATTAATTTATTTTTTTAGAATATATTCTTTATCATATACTTTTATATTTTAATTTATTATATTTTATTATCATCAATTAGTTTGACTTTGTTTCATTTATCACATTATTTTATTATTTCAATTTATTTCTTTCATTATTATTAATTCAATTTGACTTTGGTTTTCCATCCTCTATAATTTATTATATTTTGAGATTTTTTTTCCTCATTACAAATGGGTAATTTTTCTCTTTTTATCTTATATGTTTCAAAGTTATTTTTTCATGTGATGATGGGTGAAGTGTCCATAAAAAAGTTGAGAGCGTTTCATAACTCTAACATTAGTTATACTTCAAAGTTTTATATGTTAATATGATGAAATGTGGAAATTTACATTCTCAAATTTAAAAAAAAAAATAAGCATTGACTATATTGGAGAAACAAGTTTGTTGAAATGAGTATGATTTGTCATTGCATATAAAAGATATTAAACTTACAGGCAGTAAAACAATGTTTTGGACCTATGGATGATTATAGATAAGAGAGTGAGTAAATAAGTGGATAAATTCAATTTTTTGGTGATTTTTTTCAATGCGGTAAAGTTCCATAATGATCTACTCCTTTTTTTTAAAATTTTGGCAATCGACATCATCTTAAAATGGGTGATAATGTTCTATGGTCGAAGTTCCCATCAATTATGTGGAACTATAACTTCCAACATAATTTATGGGAACTTCGACCATAGAACATTATCACCCGTTTTAAGACGACGTCGATTGCCAAAATTTAAAAAAAAAGGAGTAGATCATTATGGAACTTTACCGCATTGAAAAAAATCACCAAAAAATTGAATTTGTCCACTTATTTACTCACTCTCTTATCTATAATGATCCATAGGTCCAAAACATTGTTTTACTGCCTGTAAGTTTAATATCTTTTATATGCAATGACAAATCATACTTATTTCAACAAACTTGTTTCCCCAATATAGTTAATGCTTATTTTTTTTTTTTTTTAAAATTTGAGAATGTAAATTTCCACATTTCATCATATTAACATATAAAACTTTAGAATATAATTAATGTTAGAGTTATGAAACACTCTCAACTTTTTTATGGACATTTCACCCATCACCATGTGAAAAAATAAATTTGAAACATATAAGATACAAAGAGAAAAATTAACCATTTGTAATGAGGAAAAAAATTCGCAAAATATAAAAATTATAGAGGATGGAAAACCAAGTCAAATTGAATTAATAATAATGAAAGAAATAAATTGAAATAACAAAATAATGTGATAAATGAAACAAAGTCAAACTAATTGATGATAATAAAAATCAATAAAATATAATAAATTAAAATATAAAAGTATATGATAAATAATATATTATAAAAAATAAATTAATAATATGATCTTCTAATTATTATCTAATTTTTTATTTTATTTCTCATTTTTATTATCCAATTTTTGACTTTATTTCTCATTTTTATGATTATTTTTTTTTTATTAAAAATATATGATAAAGAATATATTATAAAAAATAAATTAATAATATCATCTTATTATTAACTTTATTTTTCATTTTTATGATTATTTTGTTATGTTTATTTAAGATTTTTATTTTTATGATTTATTATTTTTATTATATTTATTTACTCTTATTAAATATGTCAAGTTAATATTTATATTGATGATGATGATGATTAACGTCCACTAAGACCGAATTGGTCTCTTGGACCTTAAGAGGGTAAGTGATTACTTGCAATTCTTTAGAATTTTGTTTTTGTGCTCGAAAAGCATTAAGATAAGCTTTACAAGATCACCATACTTTTGTTGAGTTAAGATGTTAGGAAGGTTGGTAGTGTGACACACATTTTGAAAATGAGATCTAATATGGGTATAGGCTGGACAATCTAAGAGAAAGTGATTTTCATCTTCAACCTTTTTAGTATCACAAAGGTGACACACTCTTTCATCCTATGGCATCTTAGGAATTGACCAACGCCTAGTTTCATTATGGAGCTCGTGAGAATTTGTTCTTATCTTAGCAATGCTTATTTGTTTCTTTACACTTGGAAAAACATATGGATAATTTTGATACTCTAGATTAGGGTTGATTACATCCTTATAATACCTTAATTTTATTTTTTCCTCTAACTCTTTATCACACCACATTTTCTCCTTAAATTTTGATTTGACGTTTTTTTAATAATATCTTTATTCTGCAAAATGATGTCTTCTTGATGCAGGAGCATCTCTCCACGTCAACCAGCCATCCAGCCAGCCATGTTAGCGCGTGCACTCAAGGCTAAAGAGAGGCTCAACCCTCATTTTCAAATTCAAATATAAATGTAATTAATTTTGTAGGTTGTTGAGCCATGGAGTCATGCCTTTGTGCAGGCATTAGAGTAGGTAGGCCTTTAATGTTTGTAAGGCTGAGATCTAGATCCGATTGTGGACTAGATAACCCATTCAATGTAATTGAATAGGGTAGGTAGATTTGGAGGGAAGAGCTCAAAGAGCCCCCTCATGTAAAAGATCAATTTCGATCTCATTTTGGAATAGTTAGAGATGCACAAGAGAGAGTGGAGAAGGAGCCGAAACTCTGTTGAAGTTCGTGCTCAAAACACCCTTGTAAACATGCATTTTATTAATACAAAACAACAGTCTTACTGCATGTATTCCTGTGTTGTGTGAATGTCTATGAGTGTTCATGTTTATGTTGTAGATGTATGCTAGGCATTTGCAGGGAGTTGTTTGTTTTTCAGGCTTGAGAAGTTCTTTGTGGTTTCATGCTAGGAGGGCGTGACAAAGTACTGTGGTCTCTGAATACTAGTGCATAGAAGCACTTCTGAACTCTGCGGAGTTAGACAAAGACGTGCTAGGCAGGCACAGAAGCTGAAATCATCAACTTGGGAAGGTCTTTGAGGTTGCTGAATACCTCAAAAGAAGACAAAAACTCTGTTGTGAGTTCTGTACAACTCTGCTAGGTGGGCATTGAGCCAGTGCAAGGAGTGCACAAAGGGAGAACTTTGCTGTGAGTTCATAAGAACCAGAATCACTAAGGACTCTGAGAGCTCTGCCAGGAGGGCATTGAGCAGGTGCGTAGGGTGCACAGGAGAGGACAAAACTGCTGGATGTTCTGTAAGAAGATACTCTGCCAAGTGGGCATTGAGTAGATGTGCAGACAGACACATAAGAGAACTCTTTGAGTTCTGTAGTTGAAGGAAGAATCCATTGAGGGATCTTCGCAGGGTTGCTGAACACCCTGAAACAATCAACAAGAGGTTGCTTGAGTGGGAGATAGCCAGGAGGGCATCCAAATTCTCCATCTGCAGAAGAAAGGAAGAAGGATTTATTTCCTTAAGGCCTGAGGAGCAGAGAAGCTCAGAAGGAGTAGCACTTTGTGTGCAAAGACTCTGCAGAGGTGCAGAAGTCGCAGAATCCCTTGAGGATTCGAAGGATAAGCTCAGGAGGAGTAGTGCTTTCGACGCACGAAGCCATAGCTGCAAGGAGTGTATAAGTGAAAGGACTCTTTGGGAGAGTTTAGAGTCTCTAAAGCTCAGGAGGAGTAGTGTCTTTGAGAACACAGGTGAGACTCAAGGTGAAGAGCTCACAAGGAAGATGAACAAAGGACGAGGCCTTTGAGAATTTGAAATTCTTCCAAGTCTGGGAAGAAAGCGCCAAAGCTCGGGAGGAGCAACAACTACTGTCAGATCAGCCAGAAGAATCTGGACCGTGGATTCGTGTCCAGGAGGCAGCGTAGGAAAGGCGTAGGGGAAGACAGGTTTGAGATGTCAAATCTTGGTCTAAATAGCTGACAATCGTTGGATCTGTGGAGAGTTGCATGAGGTTTAAACCTCATGTGAATAGCAGTAGAAGCGAAAGTCCCGAGAAGGAGTTCGTATCGGGATATCAATGCTCGGGAGTTTGAGGACCCCGCGTGTCGTAGAATCATCCATTTCAGGGATTCGAGCACCGAAACTCATAGAGGTGAGCATCTTGACTTCGCAAGTAGCGAAGTCCCGAGGAAATCTGAGCCGTTCATCTAAGAGCGGACGTGTGTCACAAGATCCTCTCTATCGGGGATTCAGACACCGGAGGTCAAAGAAGGAAGTCCTTAGACTTCACAAGTTGTGAAGTCGCAAAGAAGATCAGGACCGTCCATTTGAGGAGGACAGGTGGTAGAAATCAAGGGATCTCATGAACTCGGAGGTCCGCAAGGTAAGAGCCCAAGAGTTGGGTGCTCTAAGTCGTAAAGTTGCGAAATCGTGAGGAGCAAAGACAACCATTGGATCCAGAGAACGAGAGGACCATTGGATCAGGAACCCCATCGCCTATCATGCATTCGGGGGTTCAGAGGTTGAGAGGGGTCACTTTCAACATCAGAAGTCACGAAGTGCTAAGAGTGGAGGCTCGTGTGGACACGTGGCAGAGCCATAAGGTGAGGCCCACGTGATTGACAGGTGGACACATGTCGCCTGGAGAAGGGAGTCAACACTCCGTTGACTTCTAGCGTCTCGAGGATTCATGGGATAAGAGCATGAGAGCTCAACCCTTTGACTTGCGAAGTCGCGAGTAGCGAGAACGCGAGAGGGAAAATAAATATCGCTTCTCGGGGGTTCGTGAAGGGAAGGTGCCAAGGTTGGACGCTTCAACTCGCGAAGTGGCGAGTTGCAAGAAGTACGGAAGGAAGGTCAACCTTTGTTGACTTTTAAGTCTCGAAGGTTTGCATGGGAAGAGCACGGAGATTTAACCCTTCGACTTGTGGAGGTGCGAGTAGCGAGAGGAGCTAGCGCTATGCCTAACCGGCGGTCACGCGAGGAAGGTGCCAACAGAGGAAGAGCCATACTCGTATCGACATTTTGGGTATCGCGAGGTTGGAAAGGAAGAGTTGAGAGCCACGACTCATGAACTCATGAGTTGCAAGTTGTGACAAGTGACCTTGGGTTTGGCCCTTGGTCATAGCGGTGTGGTCTCTTGGGGAGATAGGAGCTCACGCCTAGTACTGTTCACACAGGGGAGTTCTCGAAGGACCTGTGGATCGATTTGAAGAAGATTCTAGTAGGGAATCAAAAGAG
The DNA here is from genome assembly GCA_009831015.1 of Picea engelmannii. Lineage (NCBI taxonomy): Eukaryota > Viridiplantae > Streptophyta > Pinopsida > Pinales > Pinaceae > Picea > Picea engelmannii. Next base: position 113,492 of record ML815554.1, read on the forward strand.
CTGAGTCATCTCAAAGGAGACAAAGAATGATCCTGTGAGCAGATCTCAGCCTGAGGGCCGATAGGTCTGCGTCAAGTGGTATCAAAGCCCGGATTCTGTTTGTATATCGTAGACAAAAGGAGAAAGAGGAAGAAAGAGTGATGGAGACTATGTGAATGATTGCTTGCAGATGAGCAGTAGGTTTTCCAGGAGAGAAGATAGGGACGACAAGATGGCTACTAAAGGCCGAAGATACGTTTGAAAGAAAATCCCAGAGTTGATGGTCAAAAGACAGTGTAAGTTGCTGAAATGGTGGTTGAGGCTTGCTGAAAACCTCAACAGACCAAAAAAAAGGGTTGAGGTATGTGAGCCAGAGACTGGGAGAAATCTCAGTGATGCTGAGGATGAAATGGGATTGGATGAAGATCTCAAGAACTGCCAGGAGGGCAGAGAGGAAATTCCCAATTGCCAGGTGGGAAAATAGTTGAGATTAGCTGAGGATCTCACAGACTGTCATGAGGATAGCCAGTGAATTTCACATTGCCAGGTGGGAAATGGATTGAGATCACTGCAGAATCTCATAGACTGCCAGGAGGGTAGCCGAGAGTTTCCAATTTGCTAGGTGGGAAAGGGAATAGAGATGGGATCAATTGATTCCATAGACTGCCAATAGGGAAGTAGAAAAATCCCAATTTTCCAGGTGGGCATGGATAAGCAAATGAGACTATCTGAGGGTCTCATAAACTCAGAGGTGAGTTTGGATCAACAGATGCAACTGACAGAGGAGGAAGATTTGAGGGATCTTCTGATGATTGGGGGAATTCAAATATTCCTACCATTTTCCCAAGGGGGAGGGAAAAATCTATGTTGCAGATGCAGCAACAGCAGAAGCAGGACAACTAGATGAAACTGTCAGGGAAGCATTGGAGCAGACTTTGGAAGCTTCCCAAGAAGAAGAAGAGAATGAGCATTTTGAGGAATGGCTCAGTACTTTTAGCTAGGAAGCTGAGGACGCTGCAACACTGAATCTAGCAACAGAAGAAAAAGAGAAAGCATATCAAGTGTTCACTCCATGGGAGATGGAGCTAGAGATGCTAGAGGATTGGCTGAACAATCCAGAGCTAGCAGGAGAACTGGCAGAAGTTGAGCTGTCAGAGAAGGTGACTGAACAACAGGTCAATCAAGGGGAAACTACAGAGCTGAAGTCTACAGCAGAGTGGACATTTAGTGCCACAGAGGAAGAAGATGAGGATGGCATGGGAGATCATGATGATCTACCCAATTGCAGAAAATTTTTGCAGCTAGAGAGACTGGATGAACAGGGCCAGCCACTGGAGCAGCTGGATGAAGTGACCGAGGAGATCAGAGAGCTGATGATCAGGTCAACAGAGTTTTCCAGTGAGGAGAAGCTAAGTAGAGAAGTAGAAGAAGAAGCAGCAGTGCAACAGTAGCAACAGCAGGGAGATGGAGCAGATGAATAGCTCTAGAAATTTGTTTGGGATCCAGGAGGATTTCCAAAGCTGAGAGGGGAATCTCATGAGAAGGAGCTCATGAATTTTGCAGTTGAGGAGTATGATGCAGGAGCATCTCTCCATGTCATCCAGCCAGCCAACCAACCATGTCAGCGTGTGCACTCAAGGCTGAAGAGAGGCGCAACCCTCGTTTTCAAATTCAAATATGAATGTAATTAATGTTGTAGGTTGTTGAGCCATGGAGCCGTGCCTTTGTGCAGGCATTAGAGTAGGTAGGACTTTAATGTTTGTAAGGCTGAGATCTAGATCCGATTGTGGACTAGACAACCCATTCAATGTAATTGAATAGGGTAGGTAGATTTGGAGGGAAGAGCTCAAAGAGACCCCTCATGTAAAAGATCAATTTCGATCTCATTTTGGAATAGTTAGAGATGCACAAGAGAGAGTGGAGGAGCCGAGACTCTGTTGAAGTTCGTGCTTAGAACACCCTTGTAAACAGACATTTTATTAATACAAAACAATAGTTTTCCTGCATGTATTTCTGTGTTGTGTGAATGTCTATGAGTGTTCATGTTTATGCTGTAGATGTATGCTAGGCATTTGCAGGGAGTTGTTTATTTTTCAAGCTTGAGAAGTTATTTGTGGTTTCATGCTAGGAGGGCATGATAGAGTACTGCGGTCTCTGAATACCAGTGCACAGAAGAACTTCTGAACTCTGCGGAGTCAGACAAAGACGTGCCAGGTGGGCACATAAGCTGAAATCATCAACTCAGGGAAGGTCTTTGAGGTTGCTGAATACCTCAGAAGAAGACAGAAACTCTGTTGTGAGTTCTGTACAACTCTGTCAGGTGGGCATTGAGCCAGTGCAAGGAGTGCACAAAGGGAGAACTCTGCTGTGAGTTCGTAAGAACCAAAATCACTAAGGATTCTGAGAGCTCTGCCAGGAGGGCATTGAGCAGGTGCATAGGGTGCACAGGAGAGGATAGAACTACTGGATGTTCTGTAAGAAGATAGTCTGCCAGGTGGGCATTTAGTAGATGTGCAGACAGGCATAGAAGAGAAATCTATGAGTTCTATTGTTGAAGGAAGAATCCATTGAGGGATCTTCGCAGGGTTGCTGAACACCCTGAAACACTCAGCAAGAGGTTGCTTGAGCGGGAGATAGCCAGGAGGGCATCCAAATTCTCCATCTGCAGAAGAAAGGAAGAAGGATTTATTTCCTTAAGGACCGAGGAGCAGGGACGCTCAGAAGGAGTATCACTTTGTGTGCAAAGACTCTACAGAGGCACAGAAGTCACAGAATCCCTTGAGGATTCGAAGGATAAGCTCAAGAGGAGTAGTGCTTTCGACGCACAAAGCCATAGCTGCAAGGAGTGAAAAAGTGAAAGGACTATTTGGGAGAGTTCAGAGTCTCTAAAGCTAAGGAGGAGTAGCGTCTTTGAGAACGCAGGTGAGACTCAAGGTGAAGAGCTCGCAGGGAAGATGAACAAAGGTCAAGGCCTTTGAGAATTTGAAATTCTTCCAAGTCTGGGAAGAAAGTGCAAAAGCTTGGGAGGAGCAACAACTACTGTCAGATCAGCCAGGAGAATTTGGACCAGGGATTCATGTCCAGGAGGCAGCGTAGGAAAGGCACAGGGGAAGACAAGTCTGAGCCATTAGGTAGTGCTTTCGGTGCATGAATCCATAGCTACAAGGAGTGCAGAAGTGAAAGGACTATTTGGGAGAGTTCAGAGTCTCTAAAGCTAAGGAGGAGTAGCGTCTTTGAGAATGCAGGCGAGACTCAAGGTGAAGAGCTCGCAGGGAAGATGAACAAAGGTCAAGGCCTTTGAGAATTTGAAATTCTTCCAAGTCTGGGAAGAAAGTGCCAAAGCTCGGGAGGAGAAACAACTACTGTCGGATCAACCCTGAGAATCTGGACCAGGGATTCATGTCTAGGAGGCAGGATAGGAAAGGCACAGGGGAAGACAGGTCTGAGCCATTAGATCTTGGTCTAAATAGCCGACAGCCGTTGGATTTGTGGAGAGTTGCACGAGGTTTAAAACTCACGTGAAGAGCAGTATAAGCAAAAGTCCCAAGAAGGAGTTTGTATCGGGATATCGACGCTCGGGAGTTCGGGGATCCGGAGGACGAGAGTTCGGGCACTTGAACTCAGAAATTGCGACAAGGAAAAATAGATCTGAGCCGTCCGTCTACGGGAGGACGCATGTCGTGGAATCATCCATTTCGGATATTCAGGCACCGAAACTCACAGAGGTGAGCATCTTGACTTCGCGAGTAGCGAAGTCCTGAGGAAATTTGAGCCATTTGTCTGAGAGTAGACGCATGTCGCGAGATCCTCTCTATCGGGGATTCAGACACCGGAGGTCATAGAAGGAAGTCCTTAGACTTCACGAGTTGCGAAGTCGTGAAGAAGATTGAGAATGTCCATCTGAGGAGGACATGTGGCAAAGATCAAGGGATCTCACGAACTCGAAGGTTCGCAAGGTAAGATCCCAAGAGTTGGGCGCTCTAAGTCATGAAGTTGTGAAATCACAAGGAGCGAAGACAACCATTGGATCTGGAGAACGAGAGGACTGTTGGATCGGGAACCCCATCGCCTATCGCGCATTCGGGGGTTCGGAGGTTGAGAGGGGTCACTTTTGACATCAGAAGTCGTGAAGTGCCAAGAGCGGAGGCTCGTGTGGACACGTGGCAGTGCCATAAGGTGGGGCGTGCATGATTGACAGGTGGACACGCGTCGCCTGGAGAAGGGAGTCAACACTCCGTTGACTTCTCGTGTCTCAGGGATTCGCAGGATAAGAGAATGAGAGCTCAACCCTTTGACTTGCGAAGTCACGAGTAGCGAGAATGCGAGAGGGAAAATAAATATCGCTTCTCGGGGGTTCGTGAAGGGAAGGTGCCAAGGTTGGATGCTTCAACTCGCGAAGTGGCAAGTTGTGAGAAGTATGGAAGGAAGGTCAACCTTCGCTGTCTTTTTAGTCTCGAAGGTTCACACGGGAAGAGCACAGAGATTTAACCCTTTGACTTGCGGAGGTGCGAGTAGTGAGAGGAGCTAGCGTTAAGCCTAGCTGGTGGTCGCGCGAGGAAGGTGCCGACAGAGGAAGAGCCATACCCGTATTGGCATTTCAGGTATCGTGAGGTTGGAAAGGAAGAGTAAGGAGCCACGACTCATGAACTCATGAGTTGCGAGTTGCGACAAGTGACCTTGGGTTTGGCCCTTGGTCATAGCGCTGTGGTTGCTTGGGAAGATAAGAGCTCGCACCTAGTGCTGTTTGCACAGGGGAGTTCTTGAAGGACTTGTGGATCGATTTGAAGATGATTCCAACAGGGAATCGAAAGAGCCGATTCGGCTCAAAGGAGACAAAGAATGATCCTGTGAGTGGATCTCGGCCCGAGGGTCGATAGGTCTGCGTCACTTCCATGTTTCCCCAATATTTTAGCCAAGACTGGGCATCTTTATGCCATCCTCGCTTGAGTCGATGGTGGTTATGACTCGATTTTGAAGAAATTTTAGGAAGCCTCTTGTCTTCCATGTTGTTTAACTTGTTCTTATACAATAGGTATCTAGTCATAGCCATGCTCTCAATGGGGGAGAGGCTTGTTTCTAAGAGGAGGATGGGATAGGGCATATTTCCTTTAATTTTGAGATTATAGGTTATAAAATTCTTTTGTATTTGCTCTATATTTCTCCAGGATTCACGAGAGATACTACAACCCCAGACTTCACATCCTTAAAGAATAACAGGTGTAGCAAGAGTCTCAAAGATGAGTTTCTTCTTATCCCAACTCCAAAGATCAACTGATTTACAATTGTTTTCAAGTCCATAATAAGCTTTCCATCCCCCAATAATCCTTTTCTCAATGCTATAATTCCAATTGAGCTTGTGGTGAATATCAATTCCAAGATATTTGTA
>ML815554.1:118956-144532 GCA_009831015.1 Picea engelmannii
TTTCAGATCCATACAACAAATATTCTGTGCGGGGCATGCTCTACAAGTTCACTCTCTAGAATAAGCCAAAATTCAACAATGTATGCCATTTTTTCTATAACTCCTTTTCTGAGAGGTTCCAAGTAGTGAAATATGGAGGAATTTAATAAAAGACAATGAATAACATTGTGTACCATTTTCAGATCTTTATTCATACAGTTACATAGTTATGATTATTGCAAGTTAGGATTTTTGACTGATCCAAAATTAGTCATGTGAGACTAAAATAAAGTTTGATGAAAATGCTAGTCTCTTGTTGTTAAAGTTAAGGAAGGTTTGAAGGTATGTAATCATATACACTAGGTCTATTAAAGAGTTACAAATCAGATTTGGATGATGAAATTGATGAGGTCTTTTGGTTGAGGTACATGTTGGGTACATGGTTGAGACAAGTAGTTGATGAGTTGGCACATACATGAGGTGTATAGTTGATGATGTTGGTACATATTGATGAGTCATAGTTTATGTGTATTTTATGAATTATTGGTACATATTTGGTGCATGATTGATGCACTCATTGATGGTACAAGTTGAGGTGTAGGTTGGTGCATGGTTGATGCACTTATTTATGGTACAAGATGCTTACAGGTTGAGGTACAGGTTGATGCACTTGATTATGGTACACGATGATTACAGGTTGGTGCATGGTTGATTCACTTTTTTATGGTACAGGTTGATTACAGGTTGATTGGTACATGTTTACAACAATATATCTCACAGTGATATTGTGACAGTGGTTCCATCATTCTACTTATATTTCAGTGCAAGGACAGGTGGTTGTAGCCACCTTCCGGTTGTAGCTGGAGAACATAGGGGGTTGTAGCCTCCTTCTTATTGTAGCCAAAGAATTTGGGAGTTGGAGCTTCCCTCAGGTTGTAGCCTAAGAAAATAGGGAGTTGGAGCCTCCCTCTAGTTGTAGCTGGAAAACAAAGGAAGTTGGCGCTTCCAATGAATGTAATTCTTAAAGACATATAAGAAAAATCATTCCGTAGTTTTCTCCCACTTTGTATTTCCATGTAAAACACTGGTGTACTGTGTATGTGTGTGATTTCTCATTTGTTCATTGTTTATTTACTCTGCAACTATTGAATGATAATGCTACATTGATATAACACTTGCATTTTATGGTGAAAAATGATTAAATTGTTCTATTACTGATTCACCCCCCCTCCCAGTAATCCAACATAATCATAGTCCTCTATCTCTTGTCCTTGTCCGTCTTGCAACCAACAATGTATTTTTATTAATGTATATAGAAGTATTACATTTCATAGGCACTCCGACCCCTTTTAAACTTTACCGTCTCACCAGCCTAAGTCACATTTACATAATACATTCTAGTTCATAGGGGTTGAAACCAGGGCTGTTACACCCTTTCCTTGGTTTGCACCCAATATTTAATGTGTAGTTTCTTCTTGGACACCTTAGAGGTGGTTGAGCACTTGGCCCATATAAAACCCAACCCTAATTTCATTGAGTAGGCTATAGTGGATTGTATTAGCACTGAGAGTCACACTTAGACTGCTGTAAGTGCAATCCCAGTACCAATCAGAATATAAATTAATTAAGTGGTTTGAGTAGATGGATCAACAAGACTAGGAAAGAAAGGGAGAGGGAAACAAAATGTCTACAGAGGCATTCCATTCGGCATGAAGTCATAACATCCTACAGATCAAAGGCAATCAAACTGCATATCAGATAAAGAGATATATAATGATGAGTAGAATCATGGTGAATATGACAAAAGGAAGAACATTCATTATACAAAGATCATTTCTGTAGTAGATAAATATTTCCTTAAACAATGAACAATGATTTAATGGGAAAGCTACAACAAATCTTCTGTTGTTCATGAATCCATCAATCAATGACAACTGTGATCTTCAAAACCTACAATATATTCAAGAAAGAAGATAACAAAGAAGTGGGAAAACAAATAACACAATCTGACAACAACTCTCATGAATCTTTAATGCCAGAAAATTTCATTACAAACATGCCCTCAGGCTTACAAATGAGCAACTAAAACTGCTCCTCCAACTCTCTCCTCTCTTGGCTCATGAATACCACCCCACTCTACTCTTTTACCATGAAATATATATCACTATAGGTCCTTTCCATCTCACCAATTTGAACTCCAACCCCTTTCCCAAAATATAAACAATTACAAACAGAGAATGACACGTTTTAACAGATTTCCGGCTTTTAAGGAGGCAAAATTATGAAAAATAGGCTTCAAAATGCCACTTGTAATTCTCAAACTATAACAACTGTGTAAAATATGAGAACATTTTTTGTATATAAGCTCGTTATAAAGAAAAAACTCTCTAGGTTTCTTGAAATTCATCTCCAGCTGGTGGGAATACATGTCGCAAAAACATGTCTCAAACGAGAAATCATGAAAACTGAAAAAATAGGGCTCAAAGATTCTTCAAATATCCCAATCCATGACCCTTGTGTGAAAAATGAAAGAGGTTAATGTTCTTGGGTCCATTCTTGACAATAAACTCCTTTGGATTTTGAAGATTCATCATGGTTCACCTGTAAATCCTCCTGGAAGTCAGTTGGTCAAAAATACCAGTTCAATAGTCTTAGAACAGAGTTTCCATAGCACATTTCGTAGCGCATTTCATAGCACATGTCTAAATTCATAGCGCCTGAGCCAGTTCGTAGCACCAAAGGAAAATCAAGTATCCAAACCCTCCCTAACCTCCAAACAAGACAAAAAATCTCACGAACTACCTAATGGCTATGAGGTTGATGCTGGTAATTTCAGATTTGCTCTTAGATGCTTGCAACCTGCCTAACCTCCAACCCTCTTCCTTAACTAGTTCGTAGTGCCAGTTGGTAGTGCCAACTAAAATATATCTTGCACACTTCGAGGAGGCTGTTAGTTGATGGTATGGCATAATCCTTGAGAATTTGTTTAAAATACAAGCTCTGAAAAAAATAAGATCTTCTGCATCTTGATTCTTTAACTCTATAATTGTATGTGATAACAGATTGGATCATGGACACCAAGATAAAGGGAAACCACAAGTAGAATATACAACTCTATATGGTTTTCAAATCATGACAACTTCTTCCCCAAGGAAAGTGGCTCATTGAGAGCCAGATTCAACAAAAGATTCACCATTTGATGGAGGAACTTGACATAATGGGGACCATTTCTTCCTAAGGGGTTATGATTGATCTAGGTGGATATCAGTGGCCACCCACCTTTTCCATCGACTCAGAACTATTTCCCAACTTGGTAGTTTTTCTACAATTTTTTAGGTCCTGAACTTCTAGTGCATTTTTGAGGCCCCAAATAGTGTTTTTTTGGCCATGTGATGGCCTAGGTTTGTCACAGGCTTGTTGAATCCTTGAACAAAAAATTTCTTCTCATTGAAATATTTACAATGGGATATCGTGGACCTCAAATAGATTGTCTTTGGAAGTTGCAGCCTCGAGAAGTTGACATATTAAGTAGACTCCTTAGGGCCTGCATTCATTTTTCCATTTCATCTCCTAGAGTTAGGGTTTTGGATATTTAAGGTTTTCGCCTCTTAGGTTTTAGTACTTTATGTTAAAAATGTCATTTTGGACTCTGGTAATGGTCTTCTTGCGAACTAGTGTAGTCAACTCCCCTCTCTCTATAGAGATACTTAGCTACCACGATTATAACTAGTTTGTATAACTTTTCATTTTATAGTCTTTTCCTATTTCATTTATTAATAGAATCTGGGTTTCACTATATTACTTTCTCTACAATATATTTGTATGTGTGTTTCCATTCATATGTTTGTCTTTCATTTCTTTCTCTATATGATCTTGATCAGTTGGCCTTAACATGGAATTTTCCAAATTATTTATGCTCTACCTTCAGTTGATCGCCACCATAGAGTCGCCAAAAAATTGAATTTTAGTAATCCCTTTTTTCATAGAGGGAAACAACAATAATTTTAGTTCCATTGACTCAAAATAATTGTTTGTGCCTATGCCAAGGCCAACTTTGAACTTGAAAATATGTGAATCATTCAAATACATGACACTGCCAATGCCACAAGAGAAGGGGTCCCTTTGACAGGCACCATCAAAGTAAGCCCAAGATCCCGATTTATCAATCTACTTAGGCACAACCTACCTCGATGATTTTTCTTTATAGTCCTTTACTACTTATATATGTTGTAATTTTCCTACAGGGGTGTAGACCGATTGGCAAGTGCCGTGTAAATGGAAGGAAATATGTAAAGGAGGTCTCAAGTTCTATTCTCACCCTGATTTACTTGTGCTCCATGCTTGCGAGCTGTGTGGCGCACCTGGGGTTATAGTGGTAGTAGATGGGTATCGACCACGTGTCACACGAGTACGAGAACCGTGAGTTGCCGATTCCCCTAGTATATATATATATATATATATATATATATATATATATATATATATATGTTGTAAGTTAATAAGTTCACAAACTCAACCCCTTTTTAGTGAAATTTTTATCCAAATCAAATAAAATTTTTGTTGGAAGTTATAGTTCCACATAATTGAAGTTATATTCCTAAAACACCATAGGCTGAAAGAGTGTGTCACCTTTGTGACATTAAGAAGGTTGAAGATGAAAATCACTTTCTCTTAGATTGTCCAGCCTATACCCATATTAGATCTCATTTTCAAAATGTGTGTCACACTACCAACCTTCCTAACCTCTTAACTCAACAAAAGTATGGTGATCTTGTAAAGCTTCTCTTAATGCTTTTCGAGCATAGAAACAAAATTCTAAAGAATCACAAGTAATCACTTACCCTCTTAAGGTCCAAGAGACCAATTCGATCTTAGTGGATGTTAATCTTCATCATCAATATAAATATTAACTTGACATATTTAATAAGACTAAATAAATATAATAAAAATAATGAATCATAAAAATGAAAAATCTTAAATAAATATAACAAAATAATCATAAAAATGAGAAATAAAGTTAATAATAAGATGATATTATTAATTTATTTTTTATAATATATTCTTTATCATATATTTTTAATATAAAAAAATCATAAAAATGAGAAATAAAGTAAAAAATTAGATAATAAAAATGAGAAATAAGTCAAAAATTAGATAATAATTAGAAGATCATATTATTAATTTATTTTTTTATAATATATTCTTTATCATATAAATTTTATGATTTAATTTATTATATTTTATTATGATCAATTACTTTGACTTTGTTTCATTTATCACATTATTTTATTATTTCAATTTATTTCTTTCATTATTATTAATTCAATTTGACTTGGTTTTCCATCTTCTATAATTTATTATATTTTGAGAATTTTTTTCCTCATTACAAATGGTTAATTTTTCTCTTTTTATCTTATATGTTTCAAAGTTATTTTTTCACGTGATGATGGGTAAAGTGTTCATAAAAAAGTTGAGAGCGTTTCATAACTCTAATATAATTATACTTTAAAGTTTTATATGTTAATATGATGAAATGTGGAAATTTACATTCTCAAATTAAAAAAAAAAAAAAAGCATTGACTATATTGGGGAAACAAGTTTGTTGAAATGAGTATGATTTGTCATTGCATATAAAAGATATTAAACTTACAGGCAGTAAAACAATGTTTTGGACTTATGGATGATTATAGATAAGAGAGTGAGTAAATAAGTGGATAAATTCAATTTTTTGGTGATTTTTTTCAATGCGGTAAAGTTCCATAATGATCTACTCATTTTTTTTTAAATTTTGGCAATCGGCATCATCTTCAAATGGGTGATAATGTTCTATGGTCGAAGTTCCCATCAATTATGTGGAACTATAACTTCCAACATAATTTATGGGAACTTCGACCATAGAACATTATCACCCATTTTAAGATGATGTCGATTGCCAAAATTTTAAAAAAAAGGAGTAGATCATTATGGAATTTTACCGCATTGAAAAAAATCACCAAAAAATTGAATTTGTCCACTTATTTACTCACTCTCTTATCTATAATGATCCATAGGTCCAAAACATTGTTTTACTGCTTGTAAGTTTAATATCTTTTATATGCAATGACAAATCATACTCATTTCAACAAACTTGTTTCCCCAATATAGTTAATGCTTATTTTTTTTTTTTAAATTTGAGAATATAAATTTCCACATTTCATCATATTAACATATAAAACTTTGGAGTATAACTAATGTTGGAGTTATGAAATGCTCTCAACTTTTTTATGGACATTTCACCATCACCATGTGAAAAAATAACTTTGAAACATATAAGATAAAAAGAGAAAAATTAACCATTTGTAATGAGGAAAAAAATTCGCAAAATATAATAAATTATAGAGGATGGAAAACCAAGTCAAATTGAATTAATAATAATGAAAGAAATAAATTGAAATAATAAAATAATGTGATAAATGAAACAAAGTCAAACTAATTGATGACAATAAAAATCAATAAAATATAATAAATTAAAATATAAAAGTATATGATAAAGAATATATTATAAAAAATAAATTAATAATATGATCTTCTAATTATTATCTAATTTTTGATTTTATTTCTCATTTTTATTATCCAATTTTTGACTTTATTTCTCATTTTTATGATTTTTTTTTTATATTAAAAATATATGATAAAGAATATATTATAAAAAATAAATTAATAATATCATCTTATTATTAACTTTATTTCTCATTTTTATGATTATTTTGTTATGCTTATTTAATATTTTTATTTTTATGATTTATTATTTTTACTATATTTATTTACTTTTATTAAATATGTCAAGTTAATATTTATATTGATGATGATGATGATTAACGTCCACTAAGACCGAATTGGTCTCTTGGACCTTAAGAGGGTAAGTGATTACTTGCAATTTTTTAGAATTTTGTTTTTGTGCTCGAAAAACATTAAGATAAGCTTTACAAGATCACCATACTTTTGTTGAGTTAAGAGGTTAGGAAGGTTGGTAGTGTGACACACATTTTGAAAATGAGATCTAATATGGGTATAGGCTGGACAATCTAAGAGAAAGTGATTTTCATCTTCAACCTTCTTAGTGTCACAAAGGTGACACACTCTTTCATCCTATGGCGTCTTAGGAATTGACCAACGCCTAGTTTCACTATGGAGCTCGTGAGAATTTGTTCTTATCTTAGCAATGCTTATTTGTTTCTTTACACTTGGAAAAACATATGGATAATTTTGATATTCTAGATTAGGGTTGATTACATCCTTATAATACCTTAATTTTATTTTTTCCTCTAACTCTTTATCACACCACATTTTCTCCTTAAATTTTGATTTGACGTTTTTTTTAATAATATCTTTATTCTGCAAAATGATGTCTTCCTGATGCAGGAGCATCTCTCCACGTCAACCATCCAGCCAGCCAACCACGTCAGCGCGTGCACTCAAGGCTAAAGAGAGGCTCAACCCTCATTTTCAAATTCAAATATGAATGTAATTAATGTTGTAGGCTATTGAGCCATGGAGCCATGCCTTTGTGCAGGCATTAGAGTAGGTAGGCCTTTAACGTTTGTAAGGCTGAGATCTAGATCCTATTGTGGACTAGATAACCCATTCAATGTAATTGAATAGGGTAGGTAGATTTGGAGGGAAGATCTCAAAGATCCCCCTCATGTAAAAGATCAATTTCAATCTCATTTTGGAATAGTTAGAGATGCACAAGAGAGAGTGGAGAAGGAGCCGAAACTCTGTTGAAGTTCGTGCTCAAAACACCCTTGTAAACAGGCATTTTATTAATACAAAACAACAATTTTCCTGCATGTATTTCTGTGTTGTGTGAATGTCTATGAGTGTTCATGTTTATGCTGTAGATGTATGCTAGGCATTTGCAGGGAGTTGTTTGTTTTTCAGGCTTGAGAAGTTCTTTGTGGTTTCATGCCAGGAGGGCGTGACAGAGTACCGCGGTCTCTGAATACCAGTGCATAGAAGCACTTCTGAACTCTGCGGAGTCAGACAAAGACGTGCTAGGCAGGCACAAAAGATGAAATCATCAACTCGGGAAGGTCTTTGAGGTTGCTGAATACCTCAAAAGAAGACAAAAACTCTATTGTGAGTTCTGTACAACTCTGTTAGGTGGGCATTGAGCCAGTGTAAGGAGTGCACAAAGGGAGAACTTTGCTGCGAGTTCGTAAGAACCAGAATCACTAAGGACTCTGAGAGCTCTGCCAGGAGGGCATTGAGCAGGTGCATAGGGTGCACAGGAGAGGACAAAACTGCTGGATGTTGTGTAAGAAGATACTCTGCCAGGTGGGCATTGAGTAGATGTGCAGACTGACACATAAGAGAACTCTTTGAGTTCTGTAGTTGAAGGAAGAATCCATTGAGGGATCTTCACAGGGTTGCTGAACACCCTGAAACACTCAACAAGAGGTTGCTTGAGTGGGAGATAGCTAGGAGGGCATCCAAATTCTCCATCTGCAGAAGAAAGGAAGAAGGATTTATTTCCTTAAGGCCTGAGGAGAAGAGAATCTCAGAAGGAGTAGCACTTTGTGTGCAAAGACTCTGCAGAGGTGCAGAAGTCGCAGAATCCCTTGAGGATTCGAAGGATAAGATCAGGAGGAGTAGTGCTTTCGACGCATGAAGCCATAGCTGCAAGGAGTGCAGAAGTGAAAGGACTCTTTGGGAGAGTTTAGAGTCTCTAAAGCTCAGGAGGAGTAGCGTCTTTGAGAACACAGGCGAGACTCAAGGTGAAGAGATCACAAGGAAGATGAACAAAGGTCGAGGCCTTTGAGAATTTGAAATTCTTCCAAGTCTAGGAAGAAAGCGCCAAAGCTTGGGAGGAGCAACAACTACTGTCAGATCAGCCAGGAGAATCTGGACCGTGGATTCGTGTCCAGGAGGCAACGTAGGAAAGGCGCAGGGGAAGACAGGTTTGAGCCGTCAAATCTTGGTCTAAATAGCCGATAATCGTTGGATCTGTGGAGAGTTGCATGAGGTTTAAACCTCACGTGAAGAGTAGAAGAAGCGAAAGTCACGAGAAGGAGTTCGTATCGGGATATCGACGCTCAGGAGTTCGGGGACCCCGCATGTCGCAGAATCATCCATTTCAGGGATTCGAGCACCAAAACTCACAGAGGTGAGCATCTTGACTTCGCAAGTAGCGAAGTCCCGAGGAAATCTGAGCCGTTCGTCTAAGAGCAGACGCGTGTCGCGAGATCCTCTCTATCGGGGATTCAGACACCGGAGGTCAGAGAAGGAAGTCCTTAGACTTCACGAGTTGCGAAGTCGCGAATAAGATCAGGACCATCCATATGAGGAGGACAGGTGGTAGAGATCAAGGGATCTCATGAACTCGGAGGTTTGCAAGGTAAGAACCCAAGAGTTGGGCGCTCTAAGTCGCAAAGTTGCGAAATCGTGAGGAGAAAAGACAACCATTGGATCCATAGAATGGGAGGACCATTGGATCAGGAACCCCATCGCCTATCGTGCATTCGGGGGTTCATAGGTTGAGAGGGGTCACTTTCGACATCAGAAGTCGTGAAGTGCTGAGAGCGGAGGCTCGTGTGGACACATGGCAGAGCCATAAGGTGGGGCCCGCGTGATTGACAGGTGGACACATGTCACCTGGAGAAGGGAGTCAACACTCCGTTGACTTCTATCGTCTCAGGGATTCACGGGATAAGAGAATGAGAGCTCAACCCTTTGACTTGCGAAGTCGCGAGTAGCGAGAACGCGAGAGGGAAAATAAATATCGCTTCTCGGGGGTTCGTGAAGGGAAGGTGCCAAGGTTGGACGCTTCAACTCGCGAAGTGGTGAGTTGCGAGAAGTACGGAAGGAAGGTCAACCTTCGCTGACTTTTAAGTCTCGGAGGTTTGCATGGGAAGAGCACGGAGATTTAACCCTTCAACTTGCAGAGGTGCAAGTAGTGAGAGAAGCTAGCGTTAAGCCTAATCGATGGTCGCGCGAGGAAGGTGCCGACGGAGGAAGAGCCATACTCGTATCGACATTTTGGGTATCGCGAGGTTGGAAAGGAAGAGTCGGGAGCCACGACTCATGAACTCGTGAGTTGCAAGTTGCGACAAGTGACCTTGGCTTTGGCCCTTGGTCATAGCGCTGTGGTCGCTTGGGGAGATAGGAGCTCGCGCCTAGTGCTGTTCACACAGGGGAGTTCTCGAAGGACCTGTGGATCGATTTGAAGAAGATTCTAGTAGGGAATCAAAAGAGCTGATTCAGCTCAAAGGAGACAAAGAACGATCTTGTGAGCGGATCTCAGCCCGAGGGACGATAGGTCTGCGTCAAGTGGTATCAGAGCCTGGATTCTGTTTGTATATCGTAGACAGAAGGAGAAAGAGGAAGAAAGAGTTCTGGAGACTCTGTGAATGATTGCTTGCAGATGAGCAGCAGGTTTTCCAGGAGAGCAGCCATGGACGACAAGATGGCTACTGAAGGCCGAAGATACGTTGGAAAGAAAAGCCCAGAGTTGATGGTCAAAAGACAGTGTAAGTTGCTGAAATGGTGGTTGAGGCTTGCTGAAAACCTCAACAGACCAAAAAAAAGGGTTGAGGTATGTGAGCCAGAGACTGGGAGAAATCTCAGTGATGCTGAGGATGAAATGGGATCGGATGAAGATCTCAAGCACTTCCAGGAGGGCAGAGAGGAAATTCCCAATTGCCAGGTGGGAAAAGAGTTGAGATTAGCTGAGGATCTCACAGACTGTCATGAGGACAACCAGGGAATTTCACATTGCCAGGTGGGCAATGGATTGAGATCGCTGCAGAATCTCATAGACTTCCAGGAGGGTAGCCGAGAGTTTCCAATTTTCCAGGTGGGCAAGGGAATAGAGATGGGATCAGTTGATTCCATAGACTGCCAGTAGGGAAGCAGAAAAATCCCAATTTTCCAGGTGGGCATGGATAAGAAAATGAGACTATCTGAGGGTCTCATAAACTTAGAGGTGAGTTTGGATCAGCAGATGCAGCTGACAGTGGAGGAATATTTGAGGGATCTTCTGATGATTGGGGGAATTCAGATATTCCTACCATTTGCCCAAGGGGGAGGCAGAAATCTATGTTGCAGATGCAGCAACAACAAAAGCAGGACAACTAGCTGAGACTGTCAGGGAAGCATTGGAGCAGACTTTGGAAGCTTCCCAAGAAGAAGAAGAGAATGAGCATTCTGAGGAATGGCTCAGTACTTTTAGCTAGGAAGCCGAGGAAGCTGCAGCACTGAAGCTAGCAGCAGAAGAAAAAGAGAAAGCATATCAAGTGTTCACTCCATGGGAGATGGAGCTGGAGATGCTAGAGGATTGGCTGAACAATCCAGAGCTAGCAGGAGAACTGGCAGAAGTTGAGCTGTCAGAGAAGGTGACTGAACAACAGGTCATTCAAGGGGAAACTCCAGAGCTGAAGTCTGCAGCAGAGTGGACATTTAGTGCCGCAGAGGAAGAATATGAGGATGG
Organism: Picea engelmannii; assembly: GCA_009831015.1. Taxonomy (NCBI): domain Eukaryota; kingdom Viridiplantae; phylum Streptophyta; class Pinopsida; order Pinales; family Pinaceae; genus Picea; species Picea engelmannii. The sequence goes on from ML815554.1 coordinate 130,403, forward strand.
CATGGGAGATCATGATGATTTACCCAATTGCAGAAAATTTTTGCAGCTAGAGAGACTGGATGAACAGGGCCAACCACTAGAGCAGCTGGACGAAGTGACCGAGGAGATTAGAGAGATGATGATCAGGTCAGCAGAGTTTTCCAGGGAGGAGAAGCTAAGTAGAGAAGCAACAGAAGAAGCAACAGTGCAATAGTAGCAGCAGCAGGGAGATGGAGCAGATGAATAGCTCAAGAAATTTGTTTGGGATCCAGGAGGATTTCCAAAGCTGAGAGGGGAAGCTCATGAATTTTGCAGTTGAGGAGTATGATGCAGGAGTATCTCTCCACGTCATCTAGCCAACCAGCCAACCATGTCAGTGTGTGCACTCAAGGCTGAAGAGAGGCATAACCCTCGTTTTCAAAGTCAAATATGAATGTAATTAATGTTGTAGGTTGTTGAGCCATGGAGACGTGCCTTTGTGTAGGCATTAGAGTAGGTAGGACTTTAATGTTTGTAAGACTGAGATCTAGATCCGATTGTGGACTAGACAACCCATTCAATGTAATTGAATAGGGTAGGTAGATTTGGAGGGAAGAGCTCAAAGAGACCCCTCATGTAAAAGATCAATTTCGATCTCATTTTGGAATAGTTAGAGATGCACAAGAGAGAGTGGAGGAGCCGAGACTCTGTTGAAGTTCGTGCTTAGAACACCCTTGTAAACAGACATTTTATTAATACAAAACAATAGTTTTCCTGCATGTATTTCTGTGTTGTGTGAATGTCTATGAGTGTTCATGTTTATGCTGTAGATGTATGCTAGGCATTTGCAGGGAGTTGTTTATTTTTCAAGCTTGAGAAGTTATTTGTGGTTTCATGCTAGGAGGGTGTGACAGAGTACTGCGGTCTCTGAATACCAGTGCACAAGAGCACTTCTGAACTCTGCGGAGTCAGACAAAGACGTGCCAGGCGGGCACAGAATCTGAAATCATCAACTCGGGGAAGGTCTTTGAGGTTGCTGAATACCTCAGAAGAAGACAAAAACTCTATTGTGAGTTCTGTACAACTCTGCCAGGTGGGCATTGATCCAGTGCAAGGAGTGCACAAAGGGAGAACTCTGGTGTGAGTTCGTAAGAACCAAAATCACTAAGGATTCTGAGAGCTCTGCCAGGAGGGCATTGAGCAGGTGCATAGGGTGCACATGAGAGGATAGAACTGCTAGATGTTCTGTAAGAATATACTTTGCCAGGTGGGCATTTAGTAGATGTGCAGACAGGCATAGAAGAGAAATCTATGAGTTTTATTGTTGAATGAAGAATCCATTGAGGGATCTTCATAGGGTTGCTGAACACCCTGAAACACTCAGCAAGAGGTTGCTTGAGCGGGAGATAGCCAGGAGGGCATCCAAATTCTCCATCTACAGAAGAAAGAAAGAAGAATTTATTTCCTTAAGGCCCGAGGAGCAGGGAGGCTCAGAAGGAGTAGCACTTTGTGTGCAAAGACTCTGCAGAGGCACAGAAGTCACATAATCCCTTGAGGATTCGAAGGATAAGCTCAAGAGGAGTAGTGATTTTGGCGCACGAAGCCATAGCTGCAAGGAGTGAAAAAGTGAAAGGACTATTTGGGAGAGTTCAGAGTCTCTAAAGCTAAGGAGGAGTAGCGTCTTTGAGAATGCAGGCGAGACTCAAGGTGAAGAGCTCGCAGGGAAGATGAACAAAGGTCAAGGCCTTTGAGAATTTGAAATTCTTCCAGGTCTGGGAAGAAAATGCGAAAGCTTGGGAGGAGCAACAGCTACTGTCGGATCAACCAGGAGAATTTGGACCAGGGATTCGTGTCCAGGAGGCAATGTAAGAAAGGCGCAGGGGAAGACAGGTCTGAGCCATCAGATAGTGCTTTCGGTGCATGAAGCCATAGCTACAAGGAGTGCAGAAGTGAAAGGACTATTTGGGAGAGTTCAGAGTCTCTAAAGCTAAGGAGGAGTAGGGTCTTTGAGAACGCAGGCGAGACTCAAGGTGAAGAGCTCACAAGGAAGATGAACAAAGGTCAAGGCCTTTGAGAATTTGAAATTCTTCCAAGTCTGGGAAGAAAGTGCGAAAGCTCGGGAGGAGCAACAACTACTGTCGGATCAGCCAGGAGAATCTAGACTAGGGATTCGTGTCTAGGAGGCAACATAGGAAAGGCGTAGGGGAAGACAGGTCTAAGCCATCAGATCTTGGTCTAAACAACCGACAACCGTTGGATCTATGGAGAGTTGCACGAGGTTTAAAACTCACGTGAAGAGAAGCATAAGCAAAAGTCCCAAGAAGGAGTTTGTATCGGGATATTGACACTCGGGAGTTCGGGGATCCAGAGGACGAGAGTCCGGGCACTCGACCTCAGAAATTGCGACAAGGCGAAATAGATCTGAGCCATCTGTCTACGGGAGGATGCATGTCGCAGAATCATCCATTTCATAGATTCAGGCACCGGAACTCATAGAGGTGAGCATCTTGACTTCACGAGTAACGAAGTCCCGAGGAAATTTGAGCCATTTGTCTGAGAGTAGACGCATGTCGCAAGATCCTCTCTATCGGGGATTCAGACACCAGAGGTGAGAGAAGGAAGTCCTTAGACTTCATGAGTTGCGAAGTCATGAAGAAGATTGAGACCATCCATATGAGGAGGACAAGTGGCAGAGATCAAGGGATCTCGCGAACTTGGAGGTTCGCAAGGTAAGAGCCCAAGAGTTGGGCGCTCTAAGTCTTGAAGTTGTGAAATCACAAGGAGCGAAGACAACCATTGGATTTGGAGAACGGGAGGACTGTTGGATCGGGAACCCCATCGCCTATCGCGCATTCGGGGGTTCGGAGGTTGAGAGGGGTCACTTTCGACATTAGAAGTCGCGAAGTTCCAAGAGCGGAGGCTCGTGTGGACACGTGGCAGTTCCATAAGGTGGGGCCCGCGTGATTGACAGGTGGACACGCGTTGCCTGGAGAAGGGAGTCAACACTCCATTGACTTCTCGTGTCTCAGGGATTTGCAGGATAAGAGCATGAGAGCTCAAGCCTTTGACTTGTGAAGTCACGAGTAGCGAGAACCCGAGAGGGAAAATAAATATTGCTTCTCGGGGGTTCGTGAAGGGAAGGTGCCAAGGTTGGATGCTTCAACTCGTGAAGTGGCAAGTTGTGAGAAGTACGGAAGGAAGGTCAACCTTCGCTGAATTTTAAGTCTCGGAGGTTTGCACGGGAAGAGCACAGAGATTTAACGCTTCGACTTGCGGAGGTGCGAGTAGTGAGAGGAGCTAGCGTTAACCCTAGCTGGCAGTTGCGCGAGGAAGGTGCCGACAGAGGAAGAGCCATACCCATATTGGCATTTTGGGTATTGTGAGGTTGGAAAGGAAGAGTCGGGAGCCACGACTCATGAATTCGTGAGTTGCGAGTTGCGACAAGTGACCTTGTGTTTGGCCCTTGGTCATAGCACTGTGGTTTCTTGGGAAGATAGAAGCTCGCGCCTAGTGCTGTTTGCACAGGGGAGTTCTTGAAGGACTTGTGGATCGATTTGAAGAAGATTCCAGCAGGGAATCGAAAGAGCCGATTCGGCTCAAAGGAGACAAAGAATGATCCTGTGAGTGGATCTCGGCCCGAGGGCCAATAGGTCTGCGTCACTTCCATGTTTCCCCAATATTTTAGCCAAGACTGAGCATCTTTATGCCATCCTCGCTTGAGTCGATGGTGGTTATGACTCGATTTTAAAGAAATTTTAGGAAGCCTCTTGTCTTCCATGTTGTTTAACTTGTTATTATACAATAGGTATCTAATCATAGCCATGCTCTCAATGGGGGAGAGGCTTGTTTCTAAGAGGAGGATGGGATAGTGCATATTTCCTTTAATTTTGAGATTATAGGTTATAAAATTCTTTTGTATTTTCTCTATCTTTCTCCAGGATTCATGAGAGATACTACAACCCCAGACTTCACATCCTTAAAGAATAATAGGTGTAGAAAGAGTCTCAAAGATGAGTTTCTTCTTATCCCAACTCCAAAGATCAACTGATTTACAATTGTTTTCAAGTCCATAATAAGCTTTCCATCCCCCAATAATCCTTTTCTCAATGCTATAATTCCATTTGAGCTTGTGGTGAATATCAATTCCAAGATATTTGTATGAAGTCACTTCCTCCAAGTTGTTGTTGTCATATATGAAGGTATCACAAGGGATCTTATTGGATTTAATAATCACGACCTTAGTCTTATCAGTATTAACAGTCATACCCATATTGAAGAAAAAATACTTAAGGATTATTAGTTGGTTTTTAAGATCATGGGACTCCTTGCCATAAGAACGATATCATCAACATAAAGAAGAATATTGATGACTATACCAGTGAGAGTAGGGCTGACACAACCTGCCTTTTCCGAGAAATCTTCTAACTTGTCAATGTATATGCCAAAAAGGGTAGGGGACAATGAACAACCTTGTTTGACTCCGATATTGCAATTAATCTCTTTTGACTAGCCCTCAATGTTTTTAAACTTAGCAATAACGTTCTCATACATCCTTATTGTAGAAACCCTCAACTCGAGAGGCACTTTTATCTCTTCCAACCTATTCCAAAGGTTTTTCCTAGGAACCATGTCAAAAGATTTTCTAAAGTCAACAAAACAACAAAAAATATTGGTTTTAGTATTGAGAAACTCCTCTACAATGATCCTAAAGGTAACAGGATGGTCCACAGTTGAATGATATCTCCTAAACCTGACCTAGACTTTAGCTCTTTTACCGTGAATTTCTAGCCAAAGTCTAATCTTCTTTTCCAAATAATTCCATAAATCTTGGCTAAAATCAGGCTAATCATAACAATCCTATAATTAGAGGGAATGTTTCTATCCCCATTTTTAAAAATAGGAACAATGAGGCTTTGCATTGAGGGTTTAGGGAAGCCCTTCTTGACAGCTAAATTGAAGAGCTTGTGTATGTGAGGGATAAGGATAGGCCCTCCAATTTTAAAAATTTCAGCTTGGTAACCTTAAATGTCCTTAGCTTTCCCATTTGCAAGCCGCTTAACTCCGAACTCTATGTCATCTAAAGAAAACACTTCTTCCTTTGTAGGGACAATAGGAATGGTGTCCATGGCATTAGGGAACTCTTAAGACTTTTAAGGTAGGAATTCCAGTCCCTTAAGGGAATCCTATTATTTTCTTTAGTATTGCGGTTTAGAATTTGGCTCCAGAACTTCTTAGGATCAAACTTATATAGTTGTGAAAGTTTCTCTTGCCTTTTATTGATATAGTACCTTTTTTTCCTTTTAATTAGGGCTTTGTACATATTTATCTTATCGAGTTTTAAAGATTCATTAGAAGCATCCCTAATGGATTTCCTAACAATTTTACATTCTTTATCATACCAAGGGTTGGTCGTTTTATCATTCTTTTTATAGGACACCTCGAAAGAGAACATGTTAATAGAAGTAGAAAGGGTAGTTGTAAAATTATGATAGAGTTCTTCAAGGTTGTCCTTATAAGTTAGGAGATTTAATTTACTATTTAAATCCTTTAAGAAAATGTCAACTTTACTTTTGTCAAAGTGAAAATTCCTTTGATTGTTAGAATTCTCTTCAATGCCGCTCCTATGCATGGAAAAGTTTAGAGTTAGCCAGGTTTAAAGGTTTATGATCAGATTCATGCTCATGTTCATTTAAAAGGTCAAAAATTGCTATTTCGTTGGAAACGGGGATATCAAATATCACATAATCTACAACACTACTAACTAGCCCATGAATACAAGTCATCTGGTTGGAGTTTGGTCACTTCATTACTCCATTGCAAATTATTAGGTCTTGAGAGCTGTAGATCTTGACCAACTCAGTGCCAAAAAAATTCTCAATTAGGTCTTCATAGCTTCTTTTGTATCTATTAGATAAAACAAGGTCCTCAACTAGCCATAAAAGATTATGGTTGGAATCAATACTTAAAAGAGTAGCTTGTTTAGTTGTAGTCCTAACATTAAAGTCTCCTAGCAGGAGGATATTACCTTCATTTTTCAAACTATAAATATCTTGTTCTAAATTATTGTAGGGACAATTGTTATCTATATTGTTTTTCTTATAAAAATTAGAATTAATAGGTGCAAAATAGCAAATTTCTATATACATATTCTTAGCATTGGTGTCTGAAATTTCTATCCAAATGTACTGATTGAGAGGGTCAATATTATGAAGTTGAATGTGAGGAGAAATGCTCTTTCTAATATAACAAGCTATGCCTTCTATCCCTCTATGGTGGGATTTTTTGTTCCATGCCGACCACAAGACACATCCTTCTATGTTAGGGACCTTAGACTCCTCATGCTCCCAAGTTTCAACTAGACAAATAATATCAATATCACTCGGGATCCAACTTATCATAGGACCTTTGCACCATGGAAAGCCACAAAAGTTCCAAAAAAGGATCCTGAGTGTCCCAAATTCCTATTTATTATTATCCTTCTGGTCTCTTTCCCTAACAATAGCTTTTCGATTTCTAATTCTTGCCCATTTTCCTTCTTTCCTGACTTCTTTTACCTTTTGAACTTCCTTCCTTAATTCAGCTTGGTCTTCGGGAATGAGGTCTTCATTTACAAATATTCCTGACCTTTTTAAGCTCATAGATTTACTAAGTATGCTATATTTATGGTCCTTACAACTTACTTTGACATGGATCAACCTATATTTGTGATCAATTATTTTTCCTAGCCTCTTTGCTTCTATAAGATAAGTTGTATCAATTTTTGATTTATTATTTAATTCTTCTTTAACTATTGCTAGTGTATCCTCCTCTTGTTGTTCTTTTATACCAAAAATTATGAGGTTCAAGGATCTTTTGTTACACTCATGGTCCAGTTCGATTATCTTATTCATTTCCTCTTTGATGGGTTTGATATCCAATTTGTTTTCCATATTACTGAGGGTCAAATTGTTGGTTAGTTTTCCTTCTATCTCTTTTATCCTATCTCTCAAGTTGTGATTTTATTCAACCCCTCCCTAGTTTGATTGTTTATATTTTTCCATTTCTTGAATCCTATCCTTCATTGTCTGCAATTCACTCTTGAACCCTAAGAATCTATTCTCTATTTGAGTTTGAATGGTATCTTTAATTTTTTTTTAGCAATCATTGCCTCTAGCTCTATTTGGAGTTTTACGTCTCTTTCTTCACTCATTTTTTCTAATGATTCTAACTCTATTTGGATTTTGACATCTCTTTCTTCTCTCCTTTTTTCTATTGATTCCATATAATCGTAAAGGATCTCTAGGGTAATTTTGGGGGGCCTCCCCCTGTTAGGATGAGTTTTTGGAATAGGTGGTGGAGTGCTCATATTGGAAAGAAGAGAAAAAAAAATATGTAACAATTATTATTTTGGATTGAATTTAAAAATATAAAATAAATTTTTTTAATTGATAATAATGACATGAATTATTATCTCTCAAATCAACTTTTACTTAAGATAAAAAATATTTAAATCTCTTTACATTAATAGATTATAAATATATTTTAAATTAAAATTGAATCAAAGTAAAAAGTGACACCTCATTTCACATGTCCAATTTCTCAACCAGTTGAAGAAGCCAAAAATAATTTCCGAAAACTGCAGAGAAGTTCCAGAGAAACCGATAGAAACTACATAGATTATTCTGGGCAAAAAAGGTAAAAACCAAAGAGAAGTATTATTCTCATTCAAAAAGGCAGATATATAATGTTAGAAATAAAATATCTCCTTCAAAACAACATTTTAATTAATTATCTATGTATTTCTTTTTTTACTTTGGAATAGAGATCAGGGAAATCCTATATTTAATCACATACACAAATTTAAACTTTTAAGTACCACTATATTAAAACATTCCAAAATTTAAATTTCTAAATGTCACTATGGTGGGCATGCCAAATTTTATGGGGAAGTGACAATATTATGGTGGGTTGTGGACATGCCAAATTTTATAGGGAGAAGTGATAATATTAAATATTATGGTGCGACAATGGACATGCCAAATGTTATAGGGAAAAGTGATACTTCGTAACATGTTAAATATAATTTGAATGTTTAATTTAATATTATGGTGCAACAAGGTTCTGAATGTTAAATAAATACTAAAGTTGGTAATTTGATAGGTTTTGAATGTTAAATAAATACTAAAGTTGGTATTCTGATTTTTTTTGGTATTTTGATAGGTTTTGAATGTTAAATAAATATTAAAATTGGTATTCTGATTTTTTTTGTTACTTACTATTTTTGTGTTTTGGGGTTACTGTGATTTTTTTTTTTTTGATTTTGGAGAAGCTACACAATGTTACATTAACGTATAGTGTAATGATGGTTAAATTTAGTAATTATAAATATTTTTTAATTTATATAAAAGTTATAAATTTTATTATATTGTATATAAATATATTTTTTAATGTTTTTTTGATGTAGGAAGTATTTTTTTTTTAAATTATATTTTTTATTTTTATTTCAATATAAAATTGAACTAACATTCTAAAGGTGGCATGACTGCATAAAAAATAATTGTTGGAATTCTTCAAAACAACTTGTTTTGCTGAGAGGCCTCAAGAATACTTTAAACAATGATATCTAAATACATCACTGCTCAATATCGAACGGACAAATATGATTTAGTTGATGACAAAAAAAATGACATGTTTCTAGATGATGCATACATATTAATTGAAGATAATACTATGTTGAGAAATAAGGGCATTAGCCCTGTATTCCTTGATGATGTCAGAGTGGGGCTGAAGAAAAAATCTCTTCTTTGAAAGAGAGTTTGCCTGTACATTGTGTTCACGATAAATATGAATGAATGAAATGGACTGGAATAGACCATTGATCTCCTCCAATTGCTAAGCAATGTGAACAAGGCCCAAATTATAGATCCATGCCTTATCTTGCATCCAATGAATAACTAGTCGAGAGTCCTCAAACACTTGAAGGCTACAAACGTTCCTTTCTATGGCTAATTTCATAAGTGCATACAATGCATAAATTTCTCCTAGGTTGTTGGAAATAGCCCCAATGTTAGCCTTACCATAATAATAATGACTTATCAGATAATAATAAAGTAAAACCCATACCACAAGCCCGACCTTCCTCCTGATTGGCCCCGTCAAAGAATCCCCAAGGGAAAAGATGATTTCTGATCGGGCCAATTGGGATGCATCGAACCTTGGATATGGATGATCCTTTGTGAGAAGAGACATAACCTGAATTTTCACCATATATGGAGGGGATACCTTGTCATCAAAGAGTATTCTATTTCAGGAAATCCAAATACCCCAAGTCACTATGAGTGATAATGCCCTATATTTTTTCAATGTTGGATTATCAAAGTGATTGGAAGAAATCTTCAACATTTGATGGATCCCACAGACCTGAGAAATTAGTTTGTATCTCCACCCGTTGCCACAACTGTTTAGTAAAATTTCATTGTACAAATAAATGACAATTGTTTTCAATAGCATAATGACACAATTTTTTTTTCAATAGCATAATGACACAAAACACATATACCAGGACTCGAGAAACCTTGTTTTTGCATAGAATCCCAAGTTAATATTTTATTTTTTAGTATCAACCAGAATAAAAGGATACTCTTAAGGGGAGTCATGATCTTCCAAAGCTTCTTAAACCATCAGGTGATGTAATTCTAGTTAACCTCCAAAAGACAAATATATCATAGCCTAGCACTGTATTGTCCACAATCATAATTGAAAATCCACACCAACTTGTCCTCTCCATCCCCGATCCTTATGTGTGCAGAATTAAGCTATACAATAAACTGATTGCAAGGATTGATCCATAAGTTTTCAAGGTTTAAATCTGTTGAAGAGAAACATCCTTGATGCCATATTGATGTCGTGTCACCCCACACAATTTTATTGAGAGAACAAATACCTCTTTCCTATAGATGTCCAACTAAATCATCTAGCAAGAAGACATCAATGTTACAACTTGAAATTTGATCCTTTCCAATGCGAACCATTGAGCTGGATTGGACCCGCCAATCCAAATGTTTTCCAACCACCGAGAAAGCATGTGAGATTTCTCTCCATTGATTAGAGGAGTTAGAGTTTTACTTGTTGGGGGATCAAATCCAATCCCAAACAATCCCATGAAAAATATATTTAGCTATAAAATTTTTCTCCATAAACTATCTCGGGTGAGGAAAACTCATAAGGATTTTCCAGCCAAGGCATTCCCCAAATCCACAATTTTCTTTAAACCCCACCCCCCAAATTCCTTGAGGAGGGAAATCCGTGACCAACAAACAAGATGTGAACCCAGATATTCGACACCGTCCTCCCATAAATAATTCAAGGAAATATTCCATACATGATTCAAGATGCTTTTGGGAATGAGCCCTAAAATATGCCAGTATATGGGGATTGCCTCTAACACTGATTTGATTAGAACAAGGTAACTCCCATGAGATAGCCAACGATTACACCATAAGTGAATCCGAATCTTCACTTTGGACTGCAACCATTCCCTTGACTTGATGTTGAAACCTAAGTATTTGAATCCTTCATTGAGAGTATGAGACTGGTACCCAAAGAGATCTATCATCTTTTGTCTAGTACCCTCCATACCATCAATGAAGTATTTGGAAAATTTTCCAAGTTTAACAACATCCCTGTAACATTACAAAAGGTCTCTATAATCAATTTAAACTTATTTCCTTTTGTCACATCACAACGTTCAAAAAAAGTACATCATCCAAAAATAATAAGTGTGTAAGGTTAATATTTTGGCCTACTGAAATCCCTTGAATCTGGTGGCATTTTTTTGGCTTTAATAAGCATTCGGTTGAGCCCTTTTGCAATAAGCAAGAACATGTAAGGTGAGAGAGGGAAACCTTGGAAAATTCCTATGGAGGGCTTGAAAAAAGTTGAGCCTGCACCATTAATTAGTACTGAGAAAGAAGAAGACATAACACATCCCATGATCCAATTAACCAAACAAAGATAAAAACCAACATGAAGAAGAAGGAATTTTAAGTAGGTCCATGATACTTTGTCATAAGCTTTTGACATATCTAGTTTCAAAACAACTACAGTCTTACCAACAATCTTAATTGAATAAATCGGTAGCTTCATGGATCAACCTACCTCTAAGGAACCCAAACTGTTCATCCGATATCACCCTTGCAAGCAGAGGTTTTATCCTTACAGCAATGATTTTTTCCATAATCTTGTAGATATAGTTGCTTAATGAAATAGGTCAGAAGTCATTAAAATTTTTGGGGCAATCAATTTTTGGTATAAGTGCAATGAAAGTATAATTGAAACTGCCAGGCATTATCCTTACAATTCACACCTATTCCACCGCCATGAGAAGATCATTTCCAACAATATCTAAAAAGTACTCAAAAAATTCCATTGTCCACCTATTCGGTCGAGGAATATTGTCCTTTTGGAAGGATTTAATAATTCCAAATAATTCCTCCAATGTCACTGTCTGAAATATCCTCATTTTCTTCATCCTTGACAAATCTAGAAAAGTTTTCCAACACCCTGAGCATTGAACTGATATCTTCATGAAGAGGAGCCTTGAAAAGGTGCTCAAAATATTTGATTCCCAACAAGGATAGCTCCTTAAATCCCCTGAATTTATTCCCAACCTCATCTTCAAGTCCCAAATGGTGTAGTAGTTCTTCCTATGGTTGGAAACGTTATGGAAAAAATTCATGTTCTGATCCCCCACTTCCAACCATAAGGCCCAAATCTTCAGTCTCCACTCCCTTTCTTCAACCAAAAGGAGCTTCATTAGATGATTCTCCAAGAGTCACAACTGTGCCATTTTTCCATCTGTTAAACCATTCTCAAAATTAAATGAAGCCAACTCGCTTTCAATTTCTCTAATTTGAGCAGTCCTCTATTTCCTTCTATTTTGATCCCACTTTTTCGCCTTCCTTTTGATATATTTTAAGTTTTGAGAAAACCGTGTACACACATGAACATGTGAGTTCTGAAAAAAGGGGACCCAAGTATCCAAAGCAAGGGTCCGAAAATCCTCCTCTCCCCAATGAGGGTTATATTTAAAAAGGATTCCAACCTTCCTTCCACCCTTACCAAACTCCAAATAAATCAGAAAGTGGTTAGATATCTGAAGCTTACCTGCCCATGATCTAAATCGATCGATATGTGGAAGTTCTTGATGTGCTAAAAATCGATCTAGGCATTTGGAAATTGGTGCTTCCCCAACCCTGTTATTGTTCTAGGTGAGAACAATTTTGATGGGATCCAAATCAACCCATCCAACAAGTTCAAAGAAATATATATTAAAATTTGATAGTCTATCCTCCAATATTCGATCGACCTATAGTAAGATTGAGGTCTCCCCCCACAATAAGGTTCTCCACTTGAAGGCATCCAAGTGAACATATTTTATCCCAAAAGGACTCCTTGTCATCATATGGCCCATATATGTTCAAAATGTGAAAATCCAAGTCCAATTATTGACTATGGACAACTAAAACCAACCTAGATGGAATAACAAAAGAATGAGACAGTGTTAGTGAGTCACGATATCCCAAAATAATACCCCTCTAAGTCCCAGATGAGTCCAATTCCACAAATCTCCATCCCTTGAAATTTTTGCATAACATCTTAATTATGGGCTTAACACCCCTCATCATCTCTTGGAGAAAAAACATGTCATGAGAATTTGACTCAATCATTCTCTTGAGGGATAAGAATTTGGGTCTCCCTCCTAACCCTTTGATATTCATAGACATAATTTTCATGAGGAAACTCTCAACGTGGTTTTCTTTGCTCTAAGAACCCTAGAAAAGAGACATTGATTCCCTTGATTAATCTCTATTGAATCCATCTCTTGAGCTAAGCAGATATCATATTTTCAACCAAACTTAGAAGGGCCCCAATCCAGACAATTATCCAACCCTGACCCCCCTGACCACTAAGAATTTGAATAAGGTCTAAGGAGGTAGGGCTCCCTCCCACTCGAAGTTGAAGAATCAGATGGACAATGGACATAAATAAAAGGCACTTCAGGGAGGGAAAGTCTAGTATTATCCGACAGACCAAATAATGAATCCAAAGGAACCCTCTCATGAATAGTCCCTTGTCTTAAATTGGTAGGGGAAAGTGATGATGAGGGAAGAGGATCCATGCCATTGAAAGAGTAAGGAGGAACTTAACTAGAAGGATATATATTCTTACTTGATATCATTGCAGAGCCAATAGTAGCTTCCCATAACCTTTCCATATTTTCCCAGTGATTTGTCGTTATCTCCAATTCCTCGAAAATATCCTTTTGTGAAAGATCAAACTACTCCACCTTTGAAAAACCTAGAACAATGGACAACAAGTTATCACCGATAATAAGTCTAGTATTGTACTATGATAAATTGACCCCTGGGGGGATGCATCTCCCTTCATTCATCTACGCCCTACTTTATTTCTGGGGAACAGTAGGAATTCATATCAGTCTAACTAAGTCATTTTCCCTACCAAGTCATTTGCAGAGAGTCTTTTGATATCAGTCTAACTAAGTCATTTTCCCTACCAAGTCATTTGCAGGGAGTCTTTTGATATCAGTCTAACTAACACCATCCTTACAACACTCAACATTCACCTTATGAATTCTTTCATCACTATGAAATTTCACCTCCTCGTAACGAGGAATGAGAGAATAGGGGCACTCCACCATCATATGTCCCACTGCATGCCATATATAACAATGAAAAGGAACATACAAATAGTCCAAGGTCTGAGTATAAGACTTATTACTATTAACAATTTGAAGGGATTCAAATAATCCCTACCTGGTGTCTATATCAACCAGGATCTATGCCACTGATTCTCCAAACAACCAAAATATCCCATAGTATATGAACTGATGGAATTTCCAATAAATTCAAACCCTTCCTCATTCCACAACTCCAATGGAAGATTTGGCAGCTTGACCTAAATAGGAATACTCAAATCGAAATTCATCCTTGCGTCAAAAAGAGAATGTCAGGGTTTAAGACCTAACATGCTATGGTCTAGAAACCACCTCAGAGACAACACTTTTTTGGAGTCCTCCTCACTCTGACAAATGAATCCATACCACCGCCTTGATAGGAAATTACTAATAGGACCATAACCCAGGATTGGCACCCAATTCTATTGAACCCAATA
>ML815555.1:26337-45784 GCA_009831015.1 Picea engelmannii
AATAACCCAATGAGAAGAACCATGGCACGTTGAAGAGCATGCATAGGCACTGTGCATGGAGGACAAAGAAGGTGCACAGATAGTATAAATACGCAAAACAGAGAAGAGATGGAGGTTGTTGTTGAGAGTGATTCAGGTGTGTACAAGGAGGCAGTGTGTAGTAGCTGAAATACACAGAAGAGGAATGGTGCATTGATGGACATGGCGTACAGAGCATAAAAGTCAGAAGAACATAAAGCGCAAGGCATGTGTGCAGGAAGACAGTGAGGTAGACAGAGCAGGGCAGTGTAGCAAAACAATGATGAGACTGGTAAGTCATTGGTGAACATTATATCACTGTAATAAGTTTCAGTAGCAAAGATTGATATTTCAGGGTGGTTGGGAGGTGCTATTGAGGATTGTTGTCCTCAGAGGTTCAAGTGGGGGCTTGAACACAGGGATTTGTAGCTTCCATCTAGTTGCATCTAGAGAAACCAAGGTGGTGCAAGGGAGAATTGTCGTTCTTTGTTATACAAGTTGGTGCCTGTGTGACTGGAAGTTGGTGCTTCCATCCAGTTGGTGTTGGAACACTTAGGGAGTTGTTGATTCCTTCTAGTGGGTGCTAGAGAAACCAGGAAGCTAGAGAAACCAGGGAGTTGGTGCTTCCTTCTAGTGGGTGCTAGAGAAAACAGAGAGTTGGTGCTCTCAGCAAGTTGCAGCTTGCAAAATAGAGGTTGTAGCCTCACAATGAGTTGGAGCTCATATGTATGATAATGTACAGAATGTAAAGATTACTTATCATACCAAGAAGAAGAGGTTTTTACCCTTTATGGGTTTCCTCATAAAATATATGTCTCTGTATATTTCATATGTGTGATTGATGTTGAATGTTCTATTGCTTACTTCCCTGCATTATTGTGATTGCCATTGAGTGCTCTGTAAAGAGTTTAAAATAAGCATGGTAACAACTAATTCACCCCCCCCCCTCTCAGTTGTCCAACACTTACACCATCACAAAGGATGTGGGTGAAAATTCTTTCGAATTGAGTATTCCTCCTTTCCTTGGATTACACCCCATATTTAATGTGGAGTTGCTTCAACCATATTTCTCACCTATGTTGGACACCTCAAAGGCGCCTGAGTAATTGGCTCCTTCACCACTCAATTATGACTACCTTGAGTAGGATACATTGGATTAGATCATGGTCACCAATATGAAGGGCACCCGCTAGTAGAACATACAACTCTATTGAGTTGTCATAACATGACAACTTATTCAACAAGGAAAATGGTTCACCGAAATTGATATTCAACAGAAGTTTCCCCATACAATACTGGAACTAGACACAATGGGGACCATTTCTTCCTAAGGGGGGAGGATTGATCCAAGTGGATATCGATGACCACCCACCTCTTCCATTGACTCAACATGGTTCTCCATCAAGGAAATCTTGTTATGATTTCTAGGATTTTTGGGTCCTAAAATTTCAGTGCCATTTTGATGCCCTTAACAAGGTTTTTAGATAAGTGACTAGGGCTTGGCTTTGCCATTAACAAAGTATGGCTAGATTATTTTATTGTTGTCCTCAGTTAGATATTTCCAAGGATCTATTATGCGCACCAAATGGATATTGTATGGTAAAGTTACGTTCCCGGAAAGTTGATGTAGAAATTGTTGAATTTTTTATGTGAGATGATATGAAATATATTGACTGTTACAATGATGAATGTGCCATATATAGAGAACATATGGTGATTATTCATAAAAGGATGTGTTCCCTTGGACAATAAATAATTGTTTATTACTATTATTATTATTTATTATATATATTAGTAATATTATTTAATAATTAATAATTATATTATTAATTATTAATCTAGGAGAATGTCTTCTTGATGTTGCCCAAACATCAACACTCACTCTCAGCGAGGGATACATTATACATCATGCCAAGCTTGTCTCTGAAGTATACAAACTTCACCCTACAATCATGACACTTGTCTATCAGTCCTGGGAGATGTCTCTCTCCCACCTGAACTAAGGGGAAACTCCCTTTGTGACTCTACCTCTTATCCAACTGACTCTCTCTAGGATCAAGCTCACTCTGGGTCCACATGAGATAACATCTATTATCTTGAGTCTTTATCATTCCTAATTAAATCAACATTACTAAGGACAAATACCACACCAGGGACATTCACCACAGGTACACCCTTGTGAATTAATGCCAACCCGATGCTATCTGACATGTGGAAAGCACCTCAAGCACCTCGAGTCCATATCACTCCTTGTCATGATCAAGGAAGGACTACGCATGGGCCCATTTACCAAAAATACACCCTTGTGATCAATGTATCCTATCTCCCTTAGTCTGCATCCCAATCTAGGATAAGGTCTGTCTGATGCTTACTAGGGCCATTCACCACAGGTACACCCTTGTGGGTGAATGTCTGCCTGATGTTTCCACACACTGGAGGAACACTAGCACATTGAGTCTTTTGTCATTTGAAGACTACATCTAGGCCATTCACCATAAGTATACCCTTGTGAGTGAATGTATGCCCGATGTTGCCACCTGGAGAACCATCAACACCTTGAGTCTTATGTCCTTCGAAGACTATGCCAAGGCCATTCTCCACTAGTCAAATCATGATGACCAATCCCAGGAGAATTTATGCCTGATGTTGAAACATCAACACTCCCTCTTATATAGGGAGGTATTCACCTTGACTTCCTTTGCTGAAAATTTCTCCATCCCAAGATTGAATGAACTTGTTATGTTAATGTATCCATCCACTTCGTGTTCTATTCTAGAAGCATGTGTAAATCATCTTGCATCAGCATCATGCAAAGGATCTAGTCACCCACTATCCAAATACCTTATGGTGATATGGTTAGGTACACCTTAACTGAATTAAAAAAGAAACTAGTCCTTGGGTTACCAAACAACCAAGTCGTCACTTGGGAATATAATGGATAAACCTTGGGCTAATTATCATCCCCACATGTTATTGAATGGTAAACCACCCGCCTGATGCTATAAGTCACTTACTCAACCCACTTAGACAAGTAACCCTCGGAAATATGGTCAGGTAACCACTGATTGGGGGAGCTCTCTGGGCCTTGATGCTAGGCCATTCTCCCTAGCCACATTACATGACCCCTGGTCAATACTCTTGACCTGTCAATAAATTTGACCTAGGGAGAAAGATTGGCCCTTTATTCTACAACATCAACACTCTCTATCAATGAGGGAGGCATTCTTAACCACTCAAAGCATGTCCCTGAAGTATACAAACTTCGCCCTTGGAAAAGGCTTAGTGAGAATGTCAGCAACCTTCTCATTTGTATAAATGTACTGGAGCTTCACTGCTCCCTTCTATACCATGTCATGGATGTAGTGGTACTTGATCTTGATGTGTTTCGACTTGTCATGAAAAATTGGATTTTTCGAAAGCTTCACATAACTTTGATTGTCATAGTGTATCATGGTCGGTTCCTGCAGATGATTAAACAATCATGCGAGAAACTTTCGAAGCCACACTCCTTCACAACTCGTTAAACTGGCTACAATATACTCAGGTTTTGTAGTGGTGAGTGCAATATATGTTTGCTTCTTTCTTATCCAAGAGACCATGGTAGAACCCAAACTAAAGCAACAACTTGATGTACTCTTTATATCATTTGCACTCCCTACCCAATCAAAATATGTATATCCCTATAACTTTACATCATCATTTGAAACATATTTCAAACCATAACTAACCATGCCACACAAATATCTTAATACATGCTTTGTTGCAATCCAATGTACATATCTTGGTTCAACTTGGAACTGGCTTAGAGTGTTTACTGTAAAGCAAATATCCAGCCTGGTATTAACCAAATACATCAATGATCTAATCAATTGTCGATACATAGAAGGATCCACCAAATCTGAGTCAGAGTCTCTAAGTTTCTTCTAGTTCTTCACCTTGGGAGTGTTCATGGACTTGCAGTCCATCATCCCAAATATTTGAAGGATCGTGATAACATACGTCCCTTGACCAAGGAAGATATCACCTAGCTTCTTGCATACTTATAATCCCAAATAGTAATGCATTAAACCAAGATCCTTCATTTCGAACTCAGAGGTCAATTCCCTTTTTCATTGATCAATGAGATTATTTTCCCTTGTTAGAGACAAGTCATAAACATATAACAACAATATCACAGACTCACTTTTAAAAATCTGGAAGTACAAATTTGGATCAACATCGGTTTTGGAGAAACCAAGACTCATTAGATATCCATCAATCTGTGAATACCAAGCTCGAATGCCTACTTGAATTTGTACAAATCCTTATTCAGTCTGCAAACATGGGATTCCTCCCATATATTTCAAAGCCCTGAGATTGTTCTAAGTACACTTCTTCCTCAATCACACCATTGAGGAATGCAGTATTTACATCCATCTAGTGTAATCTCCAATCCATGACTATTGCAATGGCAATAATGGTCTTGATGGAAGTGTACTTGGCGACTAGAGAAAACTTATCCTCGTAGTCCACTCCCTCTTTCTGGGAGAACCTTCTTGCCACAAGCCTCACTTTGAACTTTTCAATGTTGTCATATGTTGCATGCTTGATCTTGTAGATCCACTTGGAAGTCATCAGTGACTTCCTTTTTATTCTACAAGCACAATATACTCCATTGGTAGCTAGCACTCTTGGAAATAACTAATGTTCTCTCAACACCATAATCATGCCTCCTTACTGACCTCTCTTGACAACCTTTCCACTTTCCAAAGCACACAACATCATGGTAACCACCACATCAACACATTGACACAAGCTTAACGTGATCTCAACTATAGAGGGTTTTCCATTGCTTCTCAAGTCCATCTCGATCACTTCCACACCAAATACTCGCGTTGATCTAGAACACCAAAAACACCCGTGCCATGGATTAGCGCTTACGCTTAAATTCAAATAGTAGTGTATCATTTTCCTCCACTAGTCTCCATATGAAAACCTTCATCACCCACAAGCATTTCTACAACCACGAAACTTTGTACAATTTTATTCTAGAAATTTCACAGCGTTGGGAGAGAAATATTTAATTATGTCTATCAAAAATAGACCCAACCAATGAATCACATAAATATATCAGTGAGATCAAGAATCTCTTGGCCTCACAAAAGAATATCTTTCACGCAATGTTTGTTATATCAACATTTCCATATAGGTACTTCCACGAAAAACTTACACAACAAATAGATCCACCGAGCAATTCAAGGAGACAATTCACATTTTGTTGATGCAATGACAAACATGTTTGTAGAACAAAGAAGCTATAAATCAACACATTCATTATCATCGCCATCATCCTAGCCATATGATAGTTCAATCACACTCAAGGCATTCCTCTGTAACTTAACCTCTGCTCTATCAGTTAGCACCATCCAATGCCCGTCAATTCCAACGACTTTCTTGATTGGGCCTTGGAGGCCGAGTACCACATAGTTAGTGGGATTATTTCTTGTAACAATGACTTTGATGTTATATATTATGTACAATGGGATATATATCACTAAACTAAATGAGCTATATAACACTACATCCAGATTTCATTGGGTCGGTTTGATCCTCAACGCGTTCTACTCGAGAATCCCCAATTCCCCTCCAACTAAGTTTGATCACGTGCGTCAAAAATCAAGCCTCAAGGTATTTTTGGTACTGTGGAATATGGCTCCCCAAATCTCTGTAAAGGATCAATGATTTTATAGCAATTGTTATTAGGTGTGAAGACTTTTCTACACTGCATATCATTATGAGAAGAGACTTCCTGACAATCATTCTCTCGACCTATTGTTGCTCAATGTTGCAAATCATCGATGGGCATAAACACATGTTGGATGTGGTCCCCTCCACTGCAAATTTAGATCTATACACACCCTATCTTCTCTATAACCATATTGCAATTAAGTTCGCTAAATAGTAGTGGGTTATCTTTCACTTCGACTACACGACAACCTCCTCCTCCAATGTGGTGGATCCTCCATGCAGCTAGTTTGTGGTGATGCAACAACTTTGTTCCAAATCCAGCATGGTGAAGGCACTTCTCAGGTCATCCATGTGCTCGTACATGACATCCATGATGTCCTTTGTATTCAACTCAAATAATTCCTGGAGATTGATGTACCCATCCCCATCAGAGTCCATCGCCCTGATCATACCTTGAAGTTGTTCCTTCGTAGCTCCAGTAGCACCTAAGCTAAGCTAGGCTTCCATTTCCCTTTCATTTACCTGGGCCCTCCCTGGCATGAGGGAGTCAAGCCCGGTCCATCTCTTATACCATGTTGAATTTTTTTATGTGAGATGATATGAAATATATCAATTATTACAATGATGAATGTGCCATATATAGAGAACATATGGCGACCATTCATGAAAGGATGCGTCCCTTTGGACAATAAATAAATGTTTATTATTATTATTATTATTATTATATATTATATGTATTAGTAATATTATTTGATAATTAATAATTATATTAGTAATTATTAATCTAGGAGAATGTCTTCCTGATGCTACCCAAACATCAACATAAAATAATGCCCAAAAATACCTTTTGGCGTTTCAAAACACCTTTTGGCGCTTATCCCCCTAGGTTTAGGGTTTTGTACCTTTAAGTTTCTTGCTTTATGTTAAAAGGCCATCCTTTTTTCCTCTTGTAGGAGCTTTTGCAAATGAGCGTACCCGACATCTCTCTCTCTCTCTCTCTCTCTCTCTCTCTCTCTCTCTCTCTCCAGAGATAATCTACCACCATTCTAGCCAGTTTTTGCTCTATAATATTCCATTATTTTATTAATTAATAGAAGTTGGGTTTTCACTGTATTACTATGCTCTCTACTATATTCTTGTGTGTGTTTCATTTTGTTCCCTATACAATCCAGATCATCGGAGGTTAAAATGAATCAAATGAGGCCCTTTTATAGAAATGAGGGTTTCTTTGAGTGAAAAAGAGAGTAATTTTCGAGGGATTTTTTTTTTAATTTTTGGAACTTCGAAACATGCATGATGACATTTTAGATTGTGTGTATTTTGCCTTGCTTTATATGTAGAGGTGCAAGTTTCCTTAGTAAAGTCAAGTAGATCCAGGTTTCGGAAAATTACTAAGGGACCTGTAATTATCTTGATGTTTGGCATGCATTTCTTAATTTATTATGCTATGTAGAACAAATTTAGATGCATTCAAAAGGGCGAACACAGTTTATCATATGGCTATCATTCCAAAATATATAATCAATAGATTAAATAAAATGTGTTTCAAAATCGTTGGAGAATGGAAAAGAGAAAAGGAGATCCCATTGGTGAAATGGAAGATATTATCCAAGCCAAATTCTAAAGGTGGACGAGGGATAAAAACCTTCATTTGTTTGGCAAGGCTTTGGCAATAAAAAATCCTTGGAGGTTGATTACTACAAAGGGTTATTGATAATTAGTGACAATGAAAAAACACATAGATACAATTTGTTGAAGCCTGGATAAGAGACCCATTAAAGAGAACATAAATGGATCTGTTTTTTTGAAAAATGTAGTGAACTCCTTTCCTTTGGTTGGAAGCTTCTTAGGATGGAGAATTGGTAATGGTAGGTGTTGGTCCTAAAGTCTGCACCTGACTGCTAAAGGGAAGAGCTAGGCCACCTCAAGTTTAGAATGGTTGGTTTTCTAAATTTGTTGGTCAGTTAGAGGGTTGGATTTTACCAAGACAAGAGCATGATGGGGTTGAAAAAATGATATGGATGAGGGTCCTCCTTGGATAGTGGCACACAAAGGACAGACAAGTGAGACAATAAAGGTAAGAAACAAAGAAAAACAACAAACCATATAATGAACAATCTATTGCCAGAAGTTTAAGTCTTAAAATGTCATTTCAAGCATTAAACATGTACCAAAAACACAGTTATTCCCATAGGTTGCAACAAAAACAAATCTTTATCAAAGCATAGTTGTTATCCCAGGTTGCATATTAATAAAGACAAGTTATATAGAAGTTGAAGGAAAATAAATGTACTTCGCACAAATCAAAACTATATTCAAGATAAGAAACACATACGAATTTGGACACAAACACATTGTCATCAATAGTATCTTCACCAGGTAGAGAGTTTTAATCCATGCGCAGAATGGGTCCAACCAATTGTTGTATTGATCTTCTTATCCCAAAAAATTCAACCCTTCTAACGTACAAATAATTCTTATTTATGCATGAAACTAAAAGAGTTTTGCAATTGAACAATTAAAACTACTACTTAGCAATGAAATTAGATTGATGTGTATGCTGGAGTGAACTGAGATTTGACAGAAAATGACTAGGAGTGACAGAACTGAGTTATGTATTGAGCGTTGGCATGCATGCATGTTGTTGGAGGCCACTAGAGATAATTGAATATGTTGGCAGTGTTTTTCCCCTACTTATCCCTTGGAGGAAAGAAGCAAGTCATCTGGAGTCTCTGATATTCTTTCTGCAATCTGGACGTGTAGTTTCCCCAATTATGGTTTGGCGCCCCTTTTTAAACATTTCAAAATGTGCAATAAATGTGGGCGAGCCACTTCAGAAATCCAGCATTTAGGGGATTTGGAGCGCAGAATATGAATAACTCCTGAATGACTGACCTCTCAGAGCGACGTGGCAGTTCGGGGCTCCGGTACTTCGACTCTTCAGCAATTCGAGGCTTCGACACTTCGTCATATTCGAAACAGTGACAAGTTTGGATGCCCAAACGCCGAAGTCACGAAGTCATTTATGTTAAACCCCACGCGAGTTTGAGATTCACGCAAGTTTGAGACTCTGAATGCATGAGATCCGTTGATCTGCATGGGTTATTGGATCTCCATGGTTGAAAAGCTAACTTGCCTATTGGCTTAAAATCTAAGCTCAAAATGGACCGCTCTGAATTGTTGTGTTTTTCCTGCGGAAGCTTACTATGCATACAAAGGACTTGGTGGTCCTAGATGTCTCATGTGCACACAAAATACTTGGTAGACCTGTTGCATGCTCAAATAGAGACAAACATGATGACAAGTATTTCGAACCAAATCACGACATGAAATTATCCTTCAAGAAAACATAAACAATGTGCGCAAAGAATCAATCAAGAAAGATAATGATAAAAGATAAGTCATTTAGTAATGGGAAACCAACTCAACCAACCAGAAGAGGAATGATTTTTAAGAAAGTATAGGGAAATGAGATAGGAGGGGCAGGGGTGCATACTTAGGTCTCAACATTGGCTCCAACTGGGGACAACACCCCCTATGGGGTACTGAGAACAGTAGATCAGTGCCTTTGAATTAAATGACTTGCTCACACCTTCCTTCTCTTACCTTTGTTTCTGTATGCCATCCATGCATCTTATTGAACTTAAAACTGCAACTACACCCTAGTTCCTTTGTTGGGCTATGGAGTCTATATTCACAAGCAAACTAACTAATCAAAAATGAAAAGGGAAAGCAGTTATGGTACAAGAGGGACCTCCAAAATTTTCAGTATCATCTAGATTGTGTAAAACAAATGTATTATTTTCCAAAACCTCAACCACCTTAAAAGGACCAAACTAGAGGTTATCGAACTTACCATGCTTAGAATTTTCTTCCCTCCTGACATCCCACCTTAGAACCAGGTCGCCTTCTTGAAAGATTTGTTTCTTGGTTTTCTTATCAAAAATTGATTTGATCTTGCTCTGGTATGCCTCATTTATTTGATTCAATGCTTCTCTCTTTTGTTGAACCTCTATAATCTGGAAGATTCTACTATGGATTTCATTTGGCTCCTCCATTTCTTCCTGTAGGAATTTTAGAACTGGTAGACCGAGTCGAGTAGGGAAGACAACATCTATCCCATAGACTAGCTGAAATGGTGAGGTCCCCAGAGATCTCTTGGTGTTGATCCTATCGGCCCACAAGGCATACTTAAGTTTAGAGTCCCAGGATTTCTTGTTTTCAGTCAAAAACTTCTTGATGATCCTAATGAGAGTCTTCTTGGATGACTCAGCCAGTCTATTCCCCTGAGGATAATATGGAGTGGAATGTGTCAAGGAAATGTTATTGCTGCCACATAAGTCAATCATGGATTTGGAATTGAATGTTTGGGAATTGTCTGTTATAATCTTTCTAGGGCAGCCGAATCTGGCGAAGATATTAGTTTCCAAAAAATTCATAATCACCTTTTCAGTACCATTCTTGGTGGGCACAACCTCAATCCATTTGGTAAAGTAGTCAGTGGCAGTGAGAATCCACTTGTGCTTCCCACTGGAGGGTGGATTTATCTCACCTATGAAATATAATGCCCATTGGTGAAAGGGGCCACTGGCAGTGATAGGTTTCAGGGGTAGTGAGAGTAATTTTTTCTTGCCTGCAAACTTTTGACATTCATTGCATGTCCTTACTGTAGTAAATACATCTGAGAAAAGGGTGGGCCAGTAGTACCCTTCCCTTAGGATCTTGAGGGTTGTAGCTTTCCAATGTTGGTGTCCCCCACAATTCCCCTTGTGAATATATGTTGTGACTTGTTTAGATTCATTTTCATCAAGACATTTTAATAAGATGTCAGCACGGTCCCTCCAATACAGGCTCTGATTTAAAATGAAGAATTTGATAACTTTTAATTTGAGAGACCTAACCCTCGTCTTTTTCAAATTTGGTGGACATTCTAGATGCTGCAAAAAGTAAATAACATCTCTGTACCAAGGTGAAGAAGAGTAGTTTTCAAATACCTGCATGTTGTCTTGTCCAGATTGTGTCATGGGTGCATCGAATTGGGTGAAGGTCTGATGGAATTCCATTATGTTACAGTTTGATTCTGATAACAACTTGGCAAGTCCCTACCCCTTAATCAGCTTGGTGGGATTTATGTGCAGGTCATATTCTAGAAATTTGACAATCCATTTCCCTCTTTTCCCTTCACTGTCTGGCTGGACCAGAATCTCTTTGACACTGCTACTAGGAACATAGGTTGTTATGTAAGACTGTAACACATACACCCTGAAGGATTTCAACACTTTGACCAACGCATAGGTCTGCTTTTCTAATATGTCATACTTCAGCTCAACATCTCAGAGGGATTTGCTAAAA
Organism: Picea engelmannii; assembly: GCA_009831015.1. Taxonomy (NCBI): domain Eukaryota; kingdom Viridiplantae; phylum Streptophyta; class Pinopsida; order Pinales; family Pinaceae; genus Picea; species Picea engelmannii. The sequence continues at coordinate 37,435 of ML815555.1, forward strand.
AAGGCTATGGGTTGTTCATGCCTTTCTTCATTCTTTTGTAGTAGCACAACAACAATGGTTTCCTCAGAAGAACAAGAAAAGATAAAGAACTCTTTGGCATAGTTAGGGTTGACTAATACATTGGCTTCAATCAAAGCTTGTTTGATCCTATGGAATGTTAATTTTTTCTCCTGGGACCACTTGATAACAACATCTTTCTTCAACATATTGGTGATAGGCCTTATTATTTCAGCAAAGTTTGGCACAAAGCGCCTCAAGAAATTTATCCTTCCTACAAAAGACTGAATGGCCTTCATATTTCTGGGAATTTGAATTTTTTGAATGACATCAACTCTCTTAGGGTCTATTTTTATTCCTCCTGCTGATATGATGTATCCTAGGAGCTTACCCTCTTGCACAACAAAGTGGGACTTCTTGGGATTCAAAGAGAAACCATGCCTTCTGCATTTTCATAAAATATGCTCAAGGTGTTGTAAATTTTCTTCATCTAATTTGGAGAAAATGGTGATGTTGTCCAAATATATAACCATAAATTTGTCTTTCTCCCCCACGAAGGCTACATCCATATCCCTCTGAAAGGTGGCCCCTACGTTCATCATCCCAAAGGGCATTTTGTTGTACATAAATGTATCCCAAGGGGTGGTGAATGTTGTTTTTTCTTTGTCTTCTTCACTCACTGCTATCTAGTTATAACTAGAGTACCCATCCAACAAAAAAATCTTGTGAACACCTACTACCCTTTGCAAAATATGGTCCATCTTGGGCAGGGGGTAGTTGTCTTTTTCAGAAATCAATACACAAGCATATTTCCCCACTTTTTTTCCTCACAGGTGCCAAGTTGGCCACCCAATCTGAGTAGCTCAAGGGTACAATAATTATGGCATAAAACATTATTTTCAGCTCTTTTTCAATTATGGACATCAGCATGGGATTAAATTTCTTGATCTTCTTCTTGAATGGCTTAGAACCAACTTTCATAGGGATCTTGTGTTGGATGATGTCAGTTTCAAATGTCTTCAAATCTTCATACAACCATCCAAAAATATCAACAAATTTTTTCATGAGGTTTGCATACCTATCTTTTCATTTTGGAGGTAGTGTCTTGGACAATTTGACTATTTTGGGATTTTCAACAGTCCCAATGTTGCAGTCCATCACTTCCTCTTCTTGATTCTTTATGGCAGCTCCTCCGGAGACATCATGACTATCAAATAACCTTTCCAGTGGCACTAGACCCTTGGGGATGTGGTTTATTTTAAGTTCCACAATGTTGTAGCCAACCACTTTGTTCAACAACTGAGATGTTTGTTGATAAGGCTATTCATCATATTTTCCCTCTTGATCGATTGATATACCGGAGAATTCTTCAATGATTTGTAGAAATCTTTGCAGCTCCAAATCATCGCTAAAGACTTGTCAGTGATTTATGTTGTCTGGTATGGTTGTCTTATGTCTGACTTCCACCTAATACTTGATATTTGGGCCAATGGGAGGTCTGAAGGTGTTGGCATCCAATGCCAAAGAATCTGCCTTCTGATTTTCCTCTCTAGGAATGAAGGAAATATTGAATGCCAGAAAGAAGTTGTCGACCAGGTCCCATACCTCATTCATGTATTGTTTGAGCCTCTGTTACTTAGCTTGATAGATGTTTTTTACTTGATTGATGATTCACTTAGAATCACCAAAAACTACCAAACTGTCAATGGCCATGTCTTTGGTAGTGCTCAATCCAAGCACCAGAGCTTCATACTCAACTATATTGTTAGTAGTCTTGAATTATAGCTTATAAGAGAGCGTAATGACCTCCTACGCAGGGGAAATGAGAACTATACCAGCCCCAAAGCCTTCTTTTGATGAAGAGCCATTGAAAAACATCTTCCACACCTTGTTCTGTTGATCTATCAAAGACTGATTTTTGCATTTGTTGATTGTAATTTCTAGTTCCTCACCATTTAGATGAAAAATATATGAGTCAATCTCATCCTTAACAACATAAATTGGGTGATTTCTCTGATTTTGATGGTCGTTGACGATATAGGCCAATCTGAGCTCTCTGTATAGCCTCTTATGCTCTCCTCCAAAAACAGGTATGGTGTCATATGTGAGGTCCATTTGTAATGATCCTCCAACCTTCTTGGCCCATGTCCTGGACAAAAGAATACCAATCTTGGGGAGGATTTTAGCCACAACGATGTCCATCACTACACTTTTCATTGGTAACTATGCCAAAGAAACCACTAGATCTTTTATTAATCCCAAACATTTGACTTTTTTGGAGTCAAAGGAGTAGGGCTTGGTGATCTCCAAACCTATTTCTTCCATTACAACCTTAGGCATGACATTGTGTGAGGCACCTGAGTCCATGAGATAGTTATGCAGGATCTTGTCATGGACATTTAAAGATATGTAGAAAGGTGGAGAAGCATCAGAGCCATCCTCAATGTGGGGGCTCATCGTAATGGCTAGGTTTTCATCGTGCAGACTAATTACATCAGAAGTTACAACAGAAGTAGGCGGTTGCAGAACCTTCATAATGAATTTTTTGAAAGGCTCATTTTTCAGCAATTCTGACAGAGGTACAGGGATAATGATCTTTCTCAACTCATGCTCTAGGCTAAAATATGTTTGTGTCCTATCAACCTCCTTTACTTCAAGAACAACAATTTTAAAAGGAGGAGGTTGGAGAGCTTTGGCTAATGCCCCCTTGCTTGGATTTGGCTTGGGAGGAAACTTTGTTTCTCTATTCTAATCAAAGGTGGTGGTTTTAGGAGTGCCTATTCTAGGCCTCAAGTCATATTTGTTTTGGGACTGGCCTTGAATAACTCCATCTTCCCCTATCTCAATATCAAACTGATTTGACAGTTGTGCTACCTCATAATCTTGTTGCGTTAAGTGGTTGTTGTAAAAATCAGTTTCATTGAAAAGTACATCAACATCATCCACAACCTCACTATCTGCATCCACCTCCTCAATCTAATTGTTTTGGAAAGGATGTACTACTCTTTGGTCATCAACATTCCTCCTTTCTCTCTACATTATCCGAGGGGCATCATTCGGTCTTCTAAACTGGTTGGGATTTATGTTCCAGCCCCTTGAAAATCTCTATTTGGTTGTTTAGATTCCCATTTCAACTTAACTATTTCAGATGTCAAATTCTTCAAAGTTTTGATCATTTCATCAAGTTTGGGATCAGATGTGGTTGGGTTATAGGAGGCAAGGGAATCCTCTCTCTGTTTCTTATTGTCTTTATCAGATCTAGTCTTTAACCTGTCTAGTGCCAATATGTTGGATTCAACCTTAGTGGTTGCTTCTTGCATGGAAAACAAGGTGGTGTATCTTCTCTCCCTCAATAGAAGGGAGAATTCTGCATCAAATGCATTTGCATAAGTGATCTTGGCAGAGGCTTCAGTTGGTTTTATCTCATCTGGGATTCTACCATACATCTTGTTGAATCTCTTGGTGAAGTCTCAAATAGACTCACCATTCTTTCTCTTAAGGGACCCAAACTCAGTGATGTAATAGAGATAATCCCTTATGTCTCCCCATTTCTTTATGAAAGCTTCATCTAACACATCAATATTTATAATGGAGGTTGGAGGGAGGCCCCAGAACCATTTTCTTACATCCCCATCAAGGCTCTGTAAAAACAAACTCATCCACACATCTGCATAGTCAATGTTAAATTTGTTTGCAAAGTTGTAGAAGGATACCAGATGTTCCTCAGTTGTGACATCCCCTTCCCCATTATACCTGGGTAAATATTTCATGTAATATTTGGTTGGGAGTGCATGTAAGCCTACAAGAAAAACTGGGGGTGAATACCTGGCAACAATTATGGCATCCATCCTCTTAATAGCCATTGTTTGGGCAATAGGGATTTGAAGATTGATTGGATCTACAGGGGATGTTGGACTGGATGATGAAGTAGAAGCAAGAGTTGAAGGTGTCTAAGGTTCCTTTGAATTGTGATTCTCAGGGCTAGCAAATTCAAGTTGTTTGTGATGATGAAGAGAGGTAGATTCTTGAGGTGCAGCTTTACCCTTGAGGGGTGTGGTATATCTCTGAGATAAGGTGGATTTTCTTAGTTTCCTTTATGGCTCAAAGACTATTGTTTCCTTCTCAGGGTTAGGATGAGCCTTAATGGCTTTGATGTGCTTAGATTTGGATCTCTTGAGTCCTTTCCTGGGAGCCAATATTTCTTTCGTGAAGTTGAATCAGTGGAATCGTCAGGTGAAATATAGCAGTCTGAATGTGTCTGATCTTCGTTCACCATCAAAGGTCAAATCTGATTGTTTTCGTTCTCCCAGGGAAATATATCTCATTACTCTGCTCCCCAGCAACGACGCTAGAAGATGTTGGTCCTAAAGTTTGCATCTAACTGCTAAAGGGCAGAGCTAGGTCACCTCAAGTTTAGAATTATTGGTTTTCTGATTTTGTTGGTCGGTTAGAGGGTTGGCTTTTACCAAGACAAGAGCATGATAGGGTTGGAAAAATGATATGGATGGGCGTCCGCCTTGCCTGGTGGCACACAAAGGACGGACAAGTGAGACAGTAAAGGTAAGAAACAAAGAAAAAAAACAAACCATTCAATGAAAAATCTCTTGCCAGAAGTTTAAGTCTTAAAATGTCATTTCAAGCATTAAACATGTACCAAAAACACAATTATTCCCACAGGTTGCAACAAAAACAAATCTTCATCAAAGCATAGTTGTTATCACATGTTGCATATTAATAAAGACAAATTATACAGTAGTTGAAGGAATATAAATGTACTTCGTACAAATCAAAATTGCATTCAAGATAAGAAACACATATGAATTTGGACACAAACACATTGTCATCAATAGTATCTTCACCATGTAGAGAGATTTAATCCATGCACAGAATGGGTCCAACCGGTTGTTGTATTGATCTTCTTCTCCCAAAAATCTCAACCCTTCTAACATACAAAGAATGCTTATTTATCACAGATGTGGAGGCCCTCGACCAGTGTGGAAGTGAGGTTTCGCTCTACACATCAGCTGTAAAACAACTTATTAACTTAACTAAAACACACTACTGGAGTATGTTAATGAATACTCTGAACTTCACTTAACAAAAAGGAGTGGTTCTTATCACACAAAAAAGACCACTTATTATGCTTGAAACTAAAAGAGTTTTGCAATTGAACAATTAAAAATTGTTACTTAGCAATGAAATTAGATTGATGTGTATGTTGGAGTGAACCGAGATTTGACAGAAAATGACTAGGAGTGACATAACTGAGTTTTGTATTGAGCACTAACATGCATGCACGTTGTTGGAGACCACTGGATATAACTGAATATGTTGGCAGTGTTTTTCACCTACTTATCCCCTAGAGGAAAGAAGCAAGTCATCTGGTGTTTTCTGGATTCTTTGGTATTCTTTCTGCAGTTTGGACGTGTAGTTTCCCCAATTCTGGTTTGGTGCCCCTTTTTAAACATTTCAAAAGTTTCAATAAATGTGGGTGAGCCACTTCGAAAATCCGATGTTCAGTGGCTTTGGAGCACATAATATGAATAACTCTTGAATGACTGAGCAGATTTGAAACAATGACAAGTTCAAACGTCCGAACGACGAAGTCGTGAAGTCATTCATGTTAAACCCTGCACGAATTTGAGACTTTGAATGCACGAGAGTTGTTGATCTGCATGGGTTGTTGGATCTCCACCGTTGAAAAGCTAACATGTTTGTTTGGCTTAAAATCTAAGCCTAAAATGGACTCCTATGAATTGTTGTGTTTTTCCTGCAGAAGCTTACTGCGCATACAAAGGACTTGGTGGTCCTGGATGTCTCTTGCGCACACAAAATACTTGGTAGACCTATTGCATGCTCAATTAGCGACAAACATGTTGACAAGTATTTCGAACCAAATCAGGACATGTAATTATCCTTCAAGAAAACATAAACAATTTGCGCAAAGAATCAATCGAGAAAGATAATGATCAAAGATAAGTCATTTAGTAATGGGAAACCAACTCAACCAACCTGAAGAGGAATGATTTTTAAGAAAGTATAGGGAAATGAGAGAGGAGGGGCAGGGGTGCAGACTTAGGTCTCAACACTAGGAAGGTAAAGTTAGGACTAGACCATGGATAGGAGGAAATGAAGTATATAAGTTTTCCAATGATCTGAGGATAAAATATAGCAAATAAAGGTTATGTATACCTTATTGATGCATGTTACCTAGATGATGGGAATGTGTGGGCATCAATATGGAAAATGAGGTCAAAGTTAAACATTGATGACATGTAGGCAAAATAATGGTCCAGGTTTGGACATGCATCAAGGCCTAGTTCTGCTTAAGGGAAAAAGAGGATGAATTGTTATGGATTGACAACCCATTGAGATGATACTTAATGAAAATATGGTGTATGCATAAGCTTTTCCTTGGGAAAGGAAGATGAGAAAAGATGGTAGTGAACAAATCTATGGAAATTGAAAGAACCACTAAAACATATTTTTTTTTTTATGTCTAGTGCTTTCAAATAAAATATTGACCTAAGATAACTTGCAAAGGAGATCATGGTGTAGACCTAGCATGTGTTTTTGGTGCAAGGAAAAGGAATAAAGTGTATGCCACCTCTTCATTCAATGCCACTTCTCCAAATCTGCAAGGGACGTTGTGAAGACCTTAATTGTTGGAAAAGGGAAATTGGAATAGGGTTAATATTGAGGAAGCCTCAGAGAAGTAGGTTGACGAAAAAGAGGAAGTTATCATCAAAATATCTCATCTATGGTATTATGGACTATTTGAATTCTGAGAAATAAGGTAATATTCCAAGATATGGCTCTCTCCCCTACTAAAGTTTTGATATGATAAAATACACATATAATGATATTCTAAGAGTTAAGATAAAAACAAATCAGAGATAGATCACCAAGGTATCATATGATAAGAACAATCCTTGGGGTCTTTTGATGGAGCCTCCAAGGGTAATATAGGACCATGTGGAGGTGGTGACTGCTTATTCTTCTTAGAATCACATTGGATCACCTTCTTCTATGGGTTGGGAACATGCATTAACAATGTGGCATAACTAAGAGCAATTTTCCTACTTTTGGCATTGGTAGAGGAACAAGGTATATAAGGCATTCAATTTTTGGGGATTCAAAATTGTTGGTGGAGTAGATCGATGAAGGCTACATAAATTGAAACCTTATCCTAAAGGATGCCATTCTTTGAGCACAAGAACTCAAGACCTCCTTCTCAAAATCCTCATTCAAGCATACCAATAGAGAAACCAATGCCATGGAAAATGCATTGGATAAGAGAGTAGTCAAATCACTAGAAGGAAATTTAAAGTTGATGGAGCACAAAGAAGGAGAGAACACCCTTCTCTCTCTTTGATGGATTTAGATCTAATTTTGCTATGTTCTTTCTCCAAGGTTGGGTCTTGTTATTCTATTCAAAAGTTTCCAAATGATATGGTATCCTTTTGAGAAATTGTCATGATGTTGATGGGTTAATGCTAGGGTATCCAAAGCTTCTACTATAGCCCTTCTTAAGAAGATGGCTCTTTTGATGATATAGTCAAGTCTCTAGAGACTATTATGAAATGTAACATTCCTTAAGTCTTTTTAAATTAAAAAAATGCTATAAGTTTTTAAGGAAAACAAGAAACTATAAATATTAAAATCAACTTATATTCATTACTAAAAACTTTATACATGAACTTTTTTTTCGGAAGGCGACAAAACCTGTCATAACGCAGTTGTCAACTGATAATGAGGACTACCATCACTAGCTTCTCTCTGTGAATGCAACCTGACTCATCATCATTATTCAAGGAAAAACACGCCACTTGAAATAACCTGTTGGTGGTCCGTAAAGGGGGTAGACTTCCACTACTGCCAAATGACTCTGGGTCTTGAGCCATTAACTTGTTTCCTTATTTCAAAGGAAGACAAAACCTTCGCCAATCAGAAGTAGTTTTAATTCTTACTCCAATACCAAAAGGTAGTTTCAACATAGATAGTATATGCAAGAATGTCGTATCTTATACTCTCATTGTTGAGGCTATAGTAGTGGCGTCATGTGATTTCAAGTAACGTCTAGCCTTAATCCCATACACGAGACCAGATACTGCCCCCAATTGTAGTTTAGCCTCTTGACCGGGAAACAATATGAACTTATGGATTTTTAATTAATATACTAAATGGATTTTTATAATTTTTATTATATATATATATATATATATAAACGTAGCATACATACTTTTTCTGCAAAATACACATTATGGGGAAACTTACTAGACACTTTCCCTCATTCTGAGGACGGTACCCAAGGTAAACCAGATTTTGCAAAAGCTTGAAGCTTTATCAATAC
>ML815555.1:57664-90416 GCA_009831015.1 Picea engelmannii
TTCAAACTACGTCATTGTTGCCAGCTATGAATCGATGTATAACATGAACTGATGTCCATGTATTTTCTGGAGCGAAATTTTACTGTACCAAAGCCCAAGAAAATGTGATAAGGATTATGACAATGCTTGATAAGGATGATGACAATACTTGACGGTTAATTAAAGCCAATGTTTCAATCGAGGCCTATCGTAAGGAAGCACCCAGTCCGTGAAGAGAATGAAGTCAAAGATAAGGATATACTGTGCTGTTCAAGCGTATGGATTTATCAGAATATTTAATTAAACAAGCTTTCGTCGGAGAATCATCCATAGGAATTTATTTCCCAGTGGGGAAAAACAGCTAGTAGTTTGCCTTCAATGAGGGTCCACACGGCATGATACGAATTACACCACCAGAAATGGTCGTCCCGAAGCAAGAAAAAGAGTCCTGAATCAAGTGGCCAAACCGGGTCTCAGGCTTACAAGGTACCCATGTCGGAGGCACCCACACATGTGTATGTAACCGACAGGAAGATATATAGGCTCGTGTGGACCTAGGTATTCAAGTCCGACTTTCCATGAAGCGACAACCAGTGTGCTCTCATTATTGGTGTCCACTCTCATTCTCTTTTATCGATATTTGCCCACCTCATGGCCAGGTTAGGTTTCCACCTAAAAAATACATTAGCGATTTCAATGAGAGGGCACAAGGTGGGGACTGGTAGGACAAATTTGTCAATCGGGAATTGGGAGGGAGTATGAGCAAGTTTGGTTGCTCGTCGGCCTTCTAGATCGGTGCCCACGGTCTTAGTTTTTGATTTTGATCGGTATTAAAAAAATGGAGTTTTATTGAGGTAATACCCAAATCGTGAATCTTCAAGCCCACGAAATCCATTGGCGTTGTGGGTGGGTTTCGGAAAACGCGGATTCGTTGCGTTGGGGTAATTTGAAAAGGTCATTTGACGGTCTACATAGGCTTGTTGATCTGAGATACGAAGTATTCTCAAGAAATTTCGATTGCTTGGAGATGTCTTCTGCATATTGGTGTTACCAGTGCCGTTGTTCTGTGAGGGTGCCTCCAGGAGAACAGATTGTTTGCCCTACCTGTAATGAGGGTTTTCTTGAAGAAATCAATGGGCCGGACAGATCTGGTGTTGTGGAGGACAGGGGAAGGGAAAGAGAAAGGGAGAGACAGTTTTCTCCCACTCATCACCTGCTGGGAACCATATCTACTTTGTTAGGGCACATTGAAGGGCGTGGGGATTCGAGGGAAATGGATGTGCGAAGGAGGAGTAGCAGGTATGGGCGTGAGAGAATGCCCTTCAATCCCATGATTATTCTTCGAGGGCCGGGCAGTAATTCAAATGGGGAGGAAAATGGCAGTATCGAGGTTTATTTTGACAATGGATCTGGAATTGGGCTGAGGCGTTTGCCCGCCCATCTCACTGATTATTTCATGGGCCCTGGCCTCGATCGGCTTATCGAGCAGCTTACGCAGAACGATGGCGGGCACTGTGGGCCGCCTCCGGCTTCAAGAAGCGCCGTGGAGGCGATGCCCACGATCGAAATCGTTCAGAAGCATCTGGGCAATGATTTGCACTGTGCGGTTTGTAAGGACCCCTTTGAGATCGGCGGCCAGGCTAGGGAAATGCCCTGTAATCACATTTATCATTCGGACTGCATTTTGCCTTGGTTGTCTCAACATAATTCGTGCCCTGTGTGCCGGCACGAGATGCCGACTGAGGATCCAGAATATGATCGGGCTCGAGCAAGGGCAGACCATGGTGGAGGAGGGGGAGGAGGAGGAGGAGGAGGAGGGGAGGAATTGGCAGTAGGGCTGACTATATGGAGGCTTCCGGGTGGAGGCTTTGCTGTGGGGAGGTTTTCTGGTGGAAGACACGGTATTGCAAGACATGGGTCTCCAATGAATACACACGGCAATGGAGTTATCAATCCGGATACAGGCAGCAGGAGTGATAACTCGACAAGGAGAGAAAATGGACCTAGGCGGACTTCTGATGGTGAGAATAATCAGGGTAGGCGCAATCTTTTTTCCTTTCTCTGGCCTTTCCGCTCATCTAACTCAAATTCAGATTCTCAGACTGCCCAAGAAAACAACACTTCAAGCTCTAGTAGCGATCATAATAATTCTAGGAGACGAGTCGGTTGGCCTTTTGAAGATGGCAGTGGTCCCTCTGGATGGTTCAACTGAGGAGGCCTTGAAGGGGGAGTTCCGAGATTAGAAGCTGGGCAACTCTTTAGAATTGAGATTATTGTTGCATTAGTGCATGCGATAGCTTACTGTTCTGGCGCAGTCTATCTATCTGCCTTTCTCTGGGAGCATGGACAGGTTTCGGAGCCATGGAAATCATTGTGCAATATGCATTTTATTGTAAATTAATGTCTTCTCAGTCTTGTATTTGAATGAACATTTTATGAAAATGAGAAAACAACCAGGAATGTGGACTCCATAACTTTATTGCTTCGTTACAGGAACATGTCTTATATTTTTGGATGTGGAACCGCAGGCGCTTGTATCCGATTTTTTTTTTCTCAGAAGGTAAGTATAGGTTCTGGGTGGCATCGCTTTTGAGACCCGAGAGCCTCAGCTCAGAATCGGAAAAAAAGTTTCTCTTATGTATTTCTTTTGGTTTTATTTGAGGCTAATGCTGATTTATTTTCTGGGCTGTGTCAAGCAGGCAAAATGTGGCCATATTGCTTGCTTGCTTCACATGCTAAATCCTAAAATGTCTCAAGAAAGTCATACTCCAGGTGCTTTGTTAATTATTTACATTTAGCACAGTCCAAACTATATTGTACGAGTTTTTGGCATTGCAGAAAACATTCCTTTGTTTGACTCCTCCCTACAGATTACTTTTATTTTTTCCTTATAACTGTGCTTCCCATCTTTCAGCTGCGAAAGATGGTTCCATCTGTCCTGTTATGATGTTATGTAAGTTTTTAAGGTGGGATGGTTCCATCTGTCATGTTATCATGCTATGTAAGTTTGTAAGGTGGCTAACTTTATTCAAGATATCATACAACATACTTCAACTTTCACTTCAGCCGTGTAACATCGGGAATGTCCAACAGAAAAGCTTAGGACTATTACTAAAATTAATATGAAAACAATGATGGATGTCTCCTGCTTCAAATGTAACGGACATCATTCCAAAAATACAGCTTGAGTGTCTTGTTTCATAACAGTGAAATCAATATTCTTTTTCATAGTAATCCTCATATTTTTCCTTTAGCTTTCATGTTATTGAGTATCCTTTGTATCTTAGGTAATTTGATATTGAGCTGGTGAGACTCATGGCTCAACCAAGCTTAGGTATTTTGTCCTCAGCAAAACAGTGTCTTTTGTAAAAACTGGCAATATGTTATGCTGCAAGGCATGTAACTAGGGCATGCGATTCACCCTTTATTTGATTCGTCCTTAAAAATTGGCAAATTTTGATCTTTTGAATCCGGTTTACAGTCGATTTGAGAGTAATCTTTGCATATTGCCAATGCATCTTCAGTTCTTTTCATTTATCATTTACAGTTGATGTAAACTTTCCCATTTGCTTGAGAGTAAGTGCACATGTGTATATCAGAAAATTCTCGTTGTTGCATTTTCCATGGGAAAAGGATTCCAGGCTTCATATTTATCTGTACCAAGTTTTTGTCATCCTATATTTTGTTTTCCAAAGGTTTCCTCCAAAGGCTTTTATGAAATTTATTGTTTATGTGCTTCAGTATCTCCTCTGCTTTACTCAGTAATTTTCATGGTTGTTGTGCCTCGGCAGCTTGTCTGAATCTCTTCAATAATATGTCTGCATTAGTCCAGAACTCCTGTTATGTTATAACTTATAATTACCTCTGTAATCCTATTCAAAGTTAAATGCCATGTATTTTACTATTTATAATTTAAATTCATTCATGATTCCGTGGGTCTCTGCCTGACATCTAGGATGTTTACGTTACAAAATTGAAAATCTTTTCTAACATTTCTTGGAAACATGATTTTTGACAGGTAATGAACATCATTTTCCTTCTAAGAGTTGTGCCTTGTGACATTTTTGAAAAAAATCGAGATTATGAAATATGTTTTCTAAACACACTGGTAATCAGCTGCTTGTCTGAATCTCTTAAACAATATGTCTGCATTAGTCAAGAATTCCTGTTATGTTATAACTTATAACTACCTCTGTAATCCTATTCAAAGTTAAATTCCATGCATTTTACTATTTAGAATTTAAATGCATTCATGATTGCCTGGGTCTCTGCCCGACTTCTAGGATGTTTACATTACAAAATCTTTTCTAACATTTCTTGGAAACATAATTTTTAACAGCTAATGGACATCATTTTTCCTTAGGAGTTGTGCCTTGTGACATTTTGTGAAAAAATTTGAGATTATGAAATATGTTTTCTAACCACACTGGTAATCTGACAACCATCACAAAGATACTCATGATGTCAGTTACCTATATGTTTATACTTGTAGGCTTCATAGTATCATTTTTGTCAAAATAATGTTAAAGATATGCTTGTTTTGTTGTTTCAAAAAGGGGGAGGATTCCAGTTACTTAAATGTGAGATAGGAAAATTTCAGTGTTGTCAGTTATCGATTTCCTTAGTGAGACAGGTTGGTATTATTGCCCCACATGCTATTTCAGGGTGCTGCTTTGCTTCTAATTCAACAGGATATTTAAGCTCAAATTCTTTCCTAATCTTTTATCCAGGACTTATTGACGACGTGTAACAACCACATAGCTTGTTTTCTTTCTGTGGATAAATAATAGCATTTGAGTGCTATGGTTTCTTTTTGTTGTCTGGATATGTGATATCATTGGATGCAGGATGCTATAGTACTTTAAAGTGAAAAGTAATATTCTTCCAATTTTGAATCTAATGTAGTTGGCAAAGACAAGAGGGATGGTCTTTTAAAGTTAATTTTTTCAAAGCTACCTGGACCACGATCGGGGTCAGAGTGTTAAATTATCAGTTCTATTTAAATGGTGTCCTGTGGTGCTCTTGTGAGAATTGAACTAGTAGTTGACAATATTTGCATCCTGCAACAGTGGAGACATCTGACTAAACTATCTGTTGCTTTAGAATTTGAATCTTAACATCACTTTGCTTGGTATGCCTGTGGGTGTTGTGTCCTTTTTTAAGCATTGCCTTGCAGATTCACAACATGAATGGACAAGTAAACATACATTAATGTGTGCACTTTTTGTTGTTGTGAATACTAAATTACACGGTGGAACATAGAGTAAAAGGCAAGGGAGTAAAACAAAAAGTTATCTTGTTTGTTACCATTCAAAATGAAGGGCTATTTAGAGAAGATGCAAAGAGAGGCGTTCTTTTGTAGACATTCCGAATGTTTGTTTTGGTTTACTGCTTTGATTTTTCATAAATTGATAAAACATTTCACTTTAGTTCAATTCAATTTTCTGTCTGTCTCTTTGGATATTTGGCAGCATTTGTGGCAAAAAAAGGTTCACAGCGAATTCTCAGTTCTGCATGTTTTAGGCCATTCTATCTTTTCTATGCTTCAGTTTGTATAGTAATGTAGAAGAATGTTGTGAGCTAAAGTTGAAAATCTATATATTTTAAAGAAAGGTTCAAGTCTAGTCAGTGCAGTGCACTGTTCTGATTTTGTATAGTAAAAGGCTAAAAAGGGTATGGATGCATCCCTATGTACAAAGCAAAGAAGGTAGAGGGATACAGGTCACTGTATTGTTTCTTTGTTGTGCTGGGCAGTCTATTATGTCTTTGGAGCAGCTTGTTTATGCACTGCTTTGCAAGATGGGCTGCCAGGCTAGCTGGCTCCTAGATTTTATCAAGGGGATTTGATCTTTCTTTGCAGGTACCAACCCTTTGGCACAACCAGAATTCTTTGCAAGTACCCAGAATTTGAAATGGGTACCGTAAAATAGCATAGACCTTTTTTGCTTTGAGCTGGAAGTCCAAATAGTCTTTTAGGCACTGGGCAAACTTTAGGCAAAATTCTCTGTTGTGATATGTAGAGGTTAATAGAACCTTAATACTGACAGCAATAGTCTAAGTAGTATTAATGATGGTTGAAAGTTCTTGGAGTGCTTGGAAAGGATAGTATCGTAGTTGAATAAAATTCGAAGAAATTTATGTTGAAGGAAGTTCGGTTTAGTTGGTTATTCTGATGGGTTGGAGGCCACCTTTGAAAAATACATGGGGCATAAATTACCTCACTCTTAAGAAGGTAAAAATTACATTGGGCATGGAAAATTGATAGCATAATGGTTTCTTTCACAAGAGGAAAGAAGAGTCATCGAGCTGGAGAATGAGGAAAGGAAATTGTTTTTTCTGGACAATGAATTTCAACAAGTAAATAGAGAATGGGGCCATGCAAGTTAAGAGCATAGAGTAAACATTCATGATTCAATCCCGGATAATTTGTATTTATTCCTATGTAAATCTGGGCACAATGTGAATTAGGCTTTGGTAGGCATCCCTTAATTATGCAACATGGTGTCATGGAGATGTGTAGTAATGAGTAGCCATGATAATTCTTCTCGTTTTATGTCGAGTGATAATATCACTTTTAGCATTCTTTATTATTATTATTTTTATTGGCAGACAACCGATTCTGTGGATGAGAGGTTTATAGATTTAGGGTAAATTTAATACGAGATGTGGCTTTGTGAAATGAATCTGTTCTATCTCTTAATTCCTTAATGATTAATGTCTGGATGATTCAACACCTTCATTCGCTGTGACATCATCCAGCAATCTTGTAATTAGAGCACGAGTTTCTTTACCTCAGCCATGCCCACCATTTCACTTAATACTAACATAATACTATAATGTTGACATGACATTCCTCACTTTGTGAGGACCTTTCAGCAATCGCACCTCTTTCAATAATCACAACGAGCCTTTATTTTATGGCTATTGCAGTGGTCATTGTTCTTGCACTTTGGGTGATTTGTGAAGCTGTATTCTTTTGCTAATGGTGGAAGTGGTGTACTTTTGTTAGTAACAAAAATAAATGAAAAGTGTTATTACGATATGATATGAGTTTTTTAAGTTCTAGTGCTTTGAGTTTGTTTTGCTTCATAGTTAGGATTTGCAATAATCTAGTCTGGTGAATGGGAGTACCTCTCACAGCTGAAATGAGGTCCAAGACTTCTAAGATAGTCAGTTTTGCATCATATTATGTTTTTTTGGTAAATAAAGAGTTTTTTCATTGATGTAAAGGAGCAAAGTATGGAGCCGATTTACAACAATTTATTCTTGGCCTAAAAAACTTTGAATAACCCTTTTTTCAGGTTCTACACGTAAGAGCTGTTCCCACTCAGATAAACCAGTTCTTATCAATCCTATAGAGATTGCTTATTTTGAAACAAAATATCTTTGTTATCTTCAAGGCCTGATTTCCTTTTACCTTTAATTCAACAACAAAATACTCTTGTATATTGCTTTATCAAATATCGGAGTTGATATTTTTGATATTTAGCAGCCTTACTGGATATGAGATGGATTAAAATGGAACAAAAATATCAGATTTCTTAATCTTCATAGCGACTTAAGATGAAGAGATCTGATTAAAAGGAACAAAAACATCAGATTAAGAGATCTGATTAAAAGGAGCAAAAACATCAGATCTCTTAATTTCCTTACCCAAGCCCTAGAGATGCTTCCTTCCCATATTTTACAAAGGGTTTCAAGTTTCAGCCATGATTTATTGAAGTTTTAGAGGGAATTGCTGAATAATCTCATGGCCCTCTGGAAATTTGTCAGCTTCCTTTCCATAGTTGTTTTGAGCTAAAGTTTAATCTGCTCTCTAATCTCCACAATGCTAGGGTCTTGAGCAAACAACTCAGAATCAATGGTGGCTTTGACGTTTTTCCTTATGCCGTGGGTGTCCTTGGGTCAGAGGGAGAAAAACACAAGGTTCCCTCACCTCCTTTCCCCTGCTTTGCTCTTAACCATGCTCCACAATGCTGCCATTTCTTCATAGTTGAATGGATTTCGACCTCCTATAACCCAAGACAGGTTTATTCAATTGTTTTACCCTTTCCCAGCCCTTTTGGGGGGACAATTCCAACTTGTCACATTGCTGTTTTTGTGCTTACTCTCCCTGCCATTGGAAACATCGTATAATTTCCAAACAAATCGCCCCTTTCTCTCCATTAGTGGTTAAAATATTTGCTCCATGGTTGCTTGATGATCATTTGCAAGCTACTCCGTGTAATCCTTCTAAGTCCTTATACCCTGGCGCTGCCATTGGTCCACAATGTTACCATCAATGTTTATAGAACCGGTCTCATCATTTGTTCTGGTCGCTCCCCCTATCATCATTTTAATTGTCCTAGGCCCGATCATCATTTTAATTGTCTTTGGTGAAGTATATGATTGATCAAACCCATCAATTTATCTTCGATCCCTCACGCTTTTCCCATTGGGGCTCAGGCCCAGTATATAAATGACTGGTTTTCTGGAGAACATGGGAACCCAATATGGCTACTTAGACCAGCCACCATCAAGATGTATGGCCACTCCATCGTGATGGGTCTGTCATCCTACATTTCCATTGGCATAGATGCTCTCTTCTGTTATATTTTATTTGAAATATGTAATTCTTCTTTTAAAATATTAATGATTTGAAATGTTGAGACTAGCAACTTAGTGGTTGTGCTTACATGGAAACATTGGCACATCACAAGGTTCAAGGTCATGAATATTTGTTTCCCTGTGAGGTCCACGGGCCAGCACAAACAGTCATGAGCTAGACTAGCATCTTATGGCTTTTCTCTCCAAGTTTCCGCTGCCAGAGAACACACATTCCATGTATGGGTTCTCTCCAAGAAACACACATTCCATATGTTGGTCAGTGGTCACCAGGTCCATGGACCTGTACTTGTGTATATGACCATAAAACTTCTAATTAGCCGTTGCCTCCAAATAAAGCACAGACACAAAACTTGCAAGCTGTACGTAAGCGTAAGCAAAAACACTAAGTTGATATATATAGAGTCAGTGTACAACGCGCTAAAGCTTAAACAAGTATTGCAGCTTAGCAGCTCAGTACCTGCCTTTTGCGATTCTATATGTATCGACTAGTTGATAGCAAAGAATTTAGAGTTAAAAGCCAAAACCACAATTTTAATTGTTAAACATACACTGAAGCAAAACAATAATGGAAAAGTCAAGATGCAACGGATTGAATTCTTCATAAGAAAAGGGGAAAGCAAAGGAATAATGGAAAAGGAAAGGTGCAATGGATTCAATCCTTCAATAGAAAAGGGGTAGTTGAAATAGTTTTAACTTTGAAAATGTCATTTTGTAGTTTGGCTCTCAATTGAAAACTTACCAAGCTTGTAGTTTGGCTCTCAATTGAAAACTTACCAAGCTTCCATTGTATAAGATTACATAAAGATACAGTGAAATAGGTACAAACATACTAATTCATATTTGCTACCAGAAAACCGACTAAATACAATACGATGCATCCTCTTTGGAATCCATGATTTTTGAATACAATACATAGCATGAGTGCGTTATCAGGATTATGATTACACATCCAATGAGTAAGGCTCTTCCTCCACAAATTGCTAAAGCCATTGGCTTGGGAGGCTTGCAGAACTTGATGGTGCACATATGAACGCCAATCACAATTAAGCAAAAAAGAGAGTTATTGATGAACACCACTACTTGTGAAACTAGGCGGCTTTGTTTGAGGGCGTAGTCTAAACGGTTTGGGTTTTTTATTTTCTGGTAATTATGGTAATCCTGCAGCACAATGTATAAATCCATTCAGTGTCCTCCACAACCTCACAATGTTTTCAGTGTCCTCAATAACCTCAACACATTAAAAATATGTAATCACATTAAAAATATGTAATCTCGATCCAATGTTTTCAGTGTCCTCAATAACCTCGACACATTAAAAATATGTAATCTCAACCACTAAGATCTAAGATATGCAATTTTCTAATTTTTTAATCGAATTTTGGACATAACAAAAAAATACCCAAAAAAATACTGCGTGTTGTTTGAGTAATTATAAAGCATAAATCATTGAGAAGGACCGAAAGTCTTTGCAGGGGACCACTTGTCCTTTTAAAACTCTCTGGGCATAATTTTTATTAAAGTTGGGATCAAACGTTCATAATTTCAAAAGCATCATCACCAATTTTTCAATAAGTACAACCTAACAAAAGCAAACAAATGGCATTGCCATGTATGAGGCGTCACTTCAGGGTGGGAACGACTTTACGCAGAGAAGGTTTCACAACATTATGCGATTAGAAAAAGAAATTCGCCGATTTGTGGAGTTATCATTAATTTGATTGATTTTCCCACGTTAGCAGCCTTCATTAAATTTATTTGGATATTGCAAGAACCATTTATTAACCATTGGATTTTGAACTTAACAAACATTGCATTTCGCTTGACAAAAGAAACCTGAAAGGCAATTGTTTTTATTATCTGCAGTTTGATTGTCAGATGTGTGATATGAACCTGACAATTAATTTTCATGTTATTCTTGGTGGTGGGGCTGGATGAAAAATAAATAAAAAAATCCCATCCGCATGTTTGTAACTAGTCCTACTTTGCCATGAGTTTTTTATATAGTACAACCGTCTCCCTTTTGCTTTATTCGCAGAAGAGTTCATGGGCAATAGAATCAGTTGCCTATTCGGACTTCATATTTTTCCGGGCAAGCGATGGGAAAAGCAGGGCTGCTCTGTGTGATGTGCTTAGCTAAATCGAGAGGTGTTATGACGCCATTTCAAGCCTCCCCATCCTTCATAATTGAAAATAAATTCAAGAATCAATCCATCAATGCTAAAAGTACATGCTAAGACCTACCAAGTGAAGTCAGCTACATGCCAATGATGCTATCCAGTTGAACTAGCTACATCTACCGCAGAGGGTTATGAATGAAGCGCAACCTAGTCTAAACCGGCTTCTACTCAGTGACGTCAATGCACTATGCATCAGTTATTGGTGTCTTAATTGCAGGGTGAGCAATAACCAGCCTGCTGCTGCAGCATTAGCATTTAATGTTGTGGCAGCTGGTATATACACTGTTGGATCATTTTGATTGTAGTTGGTATATACATAGTTAGATCATCTTGGTTAATATAGGTTAATATAGCAGTAGTTTAAAAGTTTTATTTTTGGATGTTTTTTGGTAATTTTTTTCGTTTGATTTTGGTTGAAATCCGGTGATGAATGGTTAGATATGCAGATTTGAGTGGCTAAGTTTGTATAATTAAAATGTCAAAGGGTTTTTCAGCAGGTTGAAGGTTGAATCTATTTATGCATTCAGAAATACAATTTAAACAACAGAAAATAGCAATTTTATCCTAATTTACTTCACCGAATTCCAATAAAAAAACCTAAAAAATAAAAAGTTTAACCAACACCGTGGATCATCTTAATATATATGTCAAGACATATCCAATAATGTATATACCACTCTACCTGCCGCAGCAAGCTGGTTATCGCTCACCTAATCGCAGTGTCTCGCTGTCTTAGTGTGTTTTGCCTTAATTATCAGTCTACAGCTTATAGGCATTTTTGTGTAGGCTAACGATATCCATCATGCCAAAGCTCAATAAGCTTAATCATTGATAAGTAAACTGTCTATGACCCGCATGCATGCCCATGACATTCCGCTCTTATGGAAACCTCATTTGTCAGTGGTAACGCCAGAGATTTACTGTACAGCTGCCACGGCCCGTTAGCTCTAATGCAAAACCTTCACAGTACACCTACCACGGTCCCCAAGACGCAGTCCCTAGCATTTCAATTTTGAATTTTGAAGCCCCTGTGCTCCATGAATACCGCCAAGACCGGCCTTCCTGCAGGTTGTTTCTTCATGTTAGGGCTAGCTCGTAACTAGCCGTTGAAAACAGGCATGAACCGAAAAGACACGAGAATACAGGCACTGAAGACAAGCATTTCACTCAGCACTTGATCCACCAGCGAGCGACGCTGAACCATGGTAGCAATAGAGTCAAATGATAGCAAACGAGTCAAATGATCTCTGCCGGGTCCGACCGATATCTAGTTAAAAGTGAATTGAAACGATCCTACGAGTAGTGGGGAGTTTTTCAGGTTGAAGATCATGGAGTCCGCAAGGAAGTAGATAGGGTTGGTGGCCATGTGAAATGTGAAACTCTAATTCTGGCAACCCTGCTCTTACTCCAAAGTGTGCAACTTCAACACATGAATCCCTATAACTCGTGGGCATAACGTGAGCAAAAGCACACTTCAACAAATCGTGCTGTGTTTCTTTTCCTCATGCATTTTATGGCAGAATCAATAGCTAGAATTAAGATAATCGGTTGGCATTTTATATGGAAGTGCCAGTGAACTCTGCAGCGTTTAATTGACCGTCTCTAGAAATGAGTTTAAGGCATTAAGGGCTATGTTTTAGGTTTCACATAGCATATTGCACTGCACTGTAGCACAGTTTTATTCCCATTTCTGTTGATGATGATAGGACATAGAAAACACAGGACATAATTTTTTTAAGGAACACAGGTTGAAGAATTATGGATCCATAATGAAGACTGAAACTTGAGACTATCAAGAAAGAAGAGAAATTAAAAGATTAAGATTTAACAGATCTTGCTTAGTTGAATGTTTTGGGTTTTTTAACAGTTGATTCTGCCATAAACAGCCTGCGATCTATGTTGTCATGAACGTTGCGTCATTGTACAACTTCTGTGGTTCACGGTATCCATTATATGAAAATTTGGGTTGAAAACTCGACAAGAGATCTATATAGTATGCTTCATTTTATTTTGCTCCTGGTTTTCAAAGGCACCATTATCAAATTCAAAATTTGATATTAGAATCTACCTTTCAGCTTTCATAGTGATTTTCAAGAAGCAATTATAAAAGAAAGTGTGATCTGTTTTTTCAATATATCATTTATATAACTCAAAATTTGATAATGGAATCCATCCTTAGTCTCCATTATAATTTTCAAGATACAGTTTGTACATAATGATTTTCATGATGCAATTTGTGATTTTCAAAATGCTCGATGTAGTTTGTGTTATCACTCCAGGAGTCCTTCTAGGTTGTAGTTCGAAGAAGCCTGGTAACTTAAAGTATGTTTTGGTTTTCTGTGTATGTTGGATCAAATGGGATAACTAAACAACTGATTCACACTCAAGACACTTAAATATATATATAACCAGATGAGACAATGCTTTCAAAAGTCAATAATCAGATAAGTAACTGAAATGGTGGGTGAAGAAAGACCATATTTATCAACCAGAACAGAACACATATGTGATAGGCTGAATAAAGATAGCACAGATTACTATTAAATCAATGTTTATGCGCTGGCCAATGAGATGACACAGTCATTTGCAACTAGACAAACTTAGATAACAGTAATTATCCAAAGTACAGGAAAAAATAGAAAATGACAATCTGACATTAACAGTGAAAGAAACTTGTGATCTGTATTATATGCAAAAGGTCAAGTACAAAAACAGCATGGTCTAGTCTCTAGACTCGAACCCCTTACTCTATCTGAATGATTGGCTTTATAGCCTTTACATCAAATTTCCAGATCCTGAAAAAATGGATCTGGTTTGCTAAAAATAGAAAATATTTCAACAACCTTACAAAGAGTATAGATTTAATCTATTTCTAAACTTCAACTTGTCTTCAATTTCTTTAGGTCTTTGACAGCTGCATGATGGCTTGATATGTCATGAGAGGCTGGTGTCTTTCTTAGATAGCGATATGTCATGAGAGGCTGGTGTCTTTCTTAGATAGCTTGATGATCTTTGCTCCAGATATGGCCAACAGCTGTAAGCAATCTTTATTAGAGATAGGGTAACCATCAAACCATCTACCTTGTTCAATGCTTCAAAATGTTGTAACAAGTTGCTAATCTGTGTGTAGGCATTTGTTTGGAACTCTCTTATACTTCATATTACCTGCGGTTTCTGTGGCTCTATTGCCTTGAAAATTGTGAGTTAGCCGCCGAAAGCCCTGCTTTTCGGCTGCCAAATGCTTACTGGAGGATATAGAAATCTTCTTTGAATTGTTTTAAATGCCTTGCAGATATTTTGGATATTGGTTGGAAGTCATAGAAAATGTCACCATTTCCTGCAGGTAATTTTTTCTTTGGCTTGCTTCATGATCTAATAACAATTATAATCCTTTTCTACTTTTGTTCAGAGCTCACACTTAGAAGACCTGATGCACTAAGATCTACTTTCTCAACCAGATACTTAGAGGCAGACAGACATGACACAGTTACAGGACTATTTCCAGAAGCCATATCTGTCTTTTGATGACAAGCTGGATCATTTTTGCCTTCTGTATATAGTAGTTGAATTTGATGCAGAATCAGATGCCAATAGGTAACCGTTAGTGCCAAAGAAATCACGCTCATATAGATCAAAACCAAAAGATTTCAGATCCACTCAATGACTTTGATACTTTTGATCCCTGGGTTTCACTTTTCTCCACGACACGCTCTAGACAATACTATGCTCCTTCTGATAAATGATCTTTGAAAATACCAACACATCGAAAATGATATGCCAGAGGACAACCATCACGCAAAACAAATTCCCATTCATTCCATATAGGCATCATTCATCGCTGTTGAAATCTCCAATTGATGATAGCTTGTAATAAACAGAATTTGAAATGACAGCCATCCATGACACATGGAGTTTTGACCTTCGATAGGTTCATTTAGAGCTTATGAGCAAATTTCAACCATAGTTCTGTAGTATACTCAGGGAGACATCTACAACACCTTTATCCAAACAATATGCTTCACAATGACCCAGACATCGTCCAAACTTGATTCGCAAGCTTAATCTTCTTGAAAACCTGATTCAAAGGATATCTACACAGCGTGCCTCTTTCACCTATCAAACGCTCAAAACCGAGCCTATATTCTCAGAGTATACAAGTGAAGGATTTGAGCAAGGTTTATCAATATCTGCAAGCTCGTTTTATGATGATTGGAAGCATAAGAATATTCTGCAGAGTATAGCGATTGACAACGACACATACTCGTCGTACCTTGGCGCTTTGAACTCGTCTGCTTGTAAACTCTTTTGGCACCTGCATCGTCAAGTTAGGATCGAAATCTTAACATCTGTGAGTTCAAACATATAAGCTCGAATCTCGAACTCTTTGATCCCCTGTGGCTTAACGCTTTGATGCATAATGACCGGCATCAAGCATTGATGCCTTAACCTCTGCAACGATTGGAGATTGGGCTCTGTGTAATTTAATTGACAACGCATATGCAGTGCTCCATATATTATGCTGGAAGTAAGGATGACAGGTGTTGACCAGTGACTTGGCTTTGAGTTGAATGGGCTTAATATTAAATGATTCAGTGGATAGACTAGCCCTAAAAAAGTCAACCTTTTGATATGTTTTATATGGAGACTACGCTAGGTGCATATGTTGATTTATATAATGACTATGTAACTCCACACATGTATCATTTATGGAATTGGTATGTGATATGGTTTGTGCTATACTCATGGGATTGACATATAGTAGATATTTAATAGTTTTAGGAGTAGAACACACCATATTTTTTTGGAGAATTTTGCAAAAAAAATGTAATTTTGTTTAGGAATGGATAAGGCATAAAGTTAGGGTTACAGGAAGTATGGACAATGTAGGTAAAAGCAATTTTATATGGAGACTACACTAGGTGCATATGTTGATTTATATAATGACTATGTAACTCCACACATGTATCATTTATGGAATTGGTATGTGATATGGTTTGTGCTATACTCATGGGATTGACATATAGTAGATATTTAATAGTTTTAGGAGTAGAACACACTATATTTTTTTGGAGAATTTTGCAAAAAAAATGTAATTTTGTTTAGGAATGGATAAGGCATAAAGTTAGGGTTACAGGAAGTATTGACAATGTAGGTAAAAGCAATCAAAGAGAGCTTTGATGGTAAAAGCAATCAAAAAGAGCTTTGATGAAGATTTGGAAGTTAAAATATTGGCCAATTTTTTTAGGAACGAGCGTATTAAATTTTATCGTTAACAGTGTGTATTTTTAAATGCAGTTCTAAAAGAAAGTATGAATTTGTCTTTTTAGTATATCGTTAATATAATTTATATAATTTAAAATTTGATTGTAAAATCCATCCATAAAATTTCATAACGATTTCCATGATGAAGTTTCTCCTAGGGTGCAATTATATAAAAAAAATGGTTGTGTTTGAAGTGTTTTATTAAATTTTTTTTGTAAGATTGGAAAATTTAAATCATTTTTCTCGTCTATCAACTATGTAAATTTTAAAATTCATTGTTATGTTGAAGGTATGTTAACTATGTAAATTTTAAAATTCATTGTTATGTTGAAGGTATGTCAACTATGTAAATTTTAAAATTCATTATTGAAAGGTATGAAAAGAGAAGATTTTTTTGGGTGGATTAGCTATTTATATGTACGTGTCTTTTACATTATATATGAATTTAAATATTTTTATAGAAATGTGATGGATTTCATAGTGACTTCTTTTATTGTAAGTGTTTTTCATTTGATCTTTGCAATTGGAGAGTTTTCTTTGTAAATATTCTACATTTTCATCTTAAGAATGCTCTGGGTGTCTTAGCTTGCCTTGCTCTCTTTGTTGGTTAGCCCATTGCTTAGATTCTTCTTCAAATACAACATGTGAAAGACACTATAGAGTCTTTTTTTTATTAGTTTTCTAGAACATATCTACTTCCCCTACTTTTTTTAGCATTTTATATGGATCATAGAATTTGTTGAAGTTTGTGTTTACTTTGTTACTAGAGTGTTGTTTTCTTCTAGGTTATAATTGCACAAAGATCATATTTCCAATTTCAAAATATTATTCCAAACAATGTTAATTTGCTTGTTTCTTTCTCATATTTGTTGTCATCACTAAGAGTTCCTCTAAGATGTAAAAGATGTTTTGCTTTGTTTGAAGTGTGTGGACTACTATAGAGGCTTAACTTTTTGGATTACTCAAACCTTAGATGATGTGGGGCCATAGCGATATAAAGCCTTAAACAAGGTCATTTAGGGGTAGAATGGTATGTTGTCCCTACACAAATATATTCCCATATGTAACCACCTCAATGATTTAGTATGCTTATCTCGCGTACCTCCAAATACACCTCTTCAAGGTTATTGTGGCATATTGATTCATCTTCTATAGTACGTTCTTAGGTACCCACTTATGTCCCTTGGGCTATGTTCTAGTGGCAACTTGGAGCAATGATTGTGGCAATGACTCGGGGTCAAACCCTAGCAAGCATGCTCTCTCCATGCATGGGGTTTTCCATGTGGCTATTTATATCAATGTAGATTTCGAGCAATCATTGAGAATACAAATTTTGTCATTCTTTTATATTAGATTTCGAGCAATCATTGAGAATACAAATTTTGTCATTCTTTTATATTAGATTCCGAGCAATCATTCTTTGGCATTTTATATTAGATTTCGAAACCAGATATGCATGTAATATGAAAATAAATATGCATATACAAAAACACTTTCATATATGCACATTTATTTGTATGCACATATATGCAAGCACTTTCGTATGTGCGTTTATTTGTATGCTACATGCATATATGAAAATGCTTTTATATATGTGCATAAGATACAAATACACATATAAGAAAGTGCTTCCATATATGCACGTTTATTTGTATGCTATGCACATATATGGAAGAGCTTCCATATGTGCACATATACAAAAGTGTTTTTGTATATGCACATTTTCATGCTATGTGCATACAAAAGCGCTTCCATATATGCATGTAGCAACTTTTGGATAACATGTTTATTTGTATGCTATACGTATATACGAAAGAGATTTTGTATATATGCATTTGTATGCTATATGCATATACATACGCACTTCTAAATATGTGCATTCATTTGTATGCTACATGCGTATATAGAAGTGGGCTTACATATATCCACATTTATAGCTACGTGCAAATATGAAAGTGGGCTTCTGTATATGTACATTTGTATACTACACACATACGAAACCACTTCTGTATATGCACATTTGTATGCTATGCACACTTTTGTATATGCATATAGCTATAAATGTGTATACAGTGAAACACTTCCATATGTGCACATTTGCATGCTACACACATATATGGAAGCACAAGTAGCTTTGTGTATGCACATTTATAGCTACACACATATACAAAAGCTATGAAACACTTCCATATATGCACATTTGCATGCTACACATATATGGAAGTACATATAGCTTTTGTATATGCACATTTATAGCTACAGACATATACAAAATCCATAGCATATCACCATAGTATCTACCATGATGATGGCTCCTACTAGTGTTGTAGTTACTGTTATAGCATCTACCACTATAGCATTTATTGTTGTAGCATCTACCATCAATGCATTGGTCATTGTTACATCAATTGTTGTTAAATCTACCATTTTTACATCATACAAGTTATAAAATATTATTTTTTTGTTTGATGGACCATGCACAAGGTCCATAATTGGTAAGCATGCCCTATAAATGGAATCTTTGTTCTACAAGTGTAATATATGTTCCACAACATGGAGGGATTGGAATTTGTATCCTTAATGTTGTATATCCTACATGAATCTTCTCGAGATCAAGCTTTATGTAGTAGTCCTCAAACAACCACATAAGACCTTTGTAGGGAATCTTTAGCCTTTGTGGGGGACCTTTGGTGCCATTAATATGTTTTACAAAATAAAAATGGGTCTCAAGGTCTATAACATAACCAAGGTAGGAAAACAAGGGCCTTGGGACCAAAACAAAGATTTTTTAGCTCAATGATCATGAGCATGGCCTCAAAACACCACATAGACACTGTCTAAGTGATCTATGGCCTTTGAGTGGGATATGGGATCCATTAGAATTTTTTTCGCAATATATATGGGAGTTAGGGCTTGTACCATGGCCCCAGGAGGAAAACAAAGGCCTCAAGTCATAAATGAAGCTTTCTCATGTTCAATGGCCATGAACAAAGCCTCTAACTAGGAATATGGGCACCATTAGTATGTTTTGCACAATAAAAATGGGTCTCATGACCCCTATCGTGGCCGAGGGAGGAAACAAGGGCCTTAGGCCCTAAACAAATATTCTCGAGCTCGATGGCCATGAACAAGGCCTTGAACCATCGCATAAATCCTTTCTAAGGAATCTTTGGCTTTTAGGTGGGATATGGGTGCTAATCGCAGGTTTTGAGCATCATATTTGGGCTTGAGGCCTATGGGTTGGACCTTAGTGCCATTAGGAGTTTTCATTTACCATGTAATGCATTGGAGGCCTTGAACATGGTTAGGAAAGGAACATAAGGTATTAATGCCCTATTTGAATCTTCTCTGGATCAAACTTCATGTAGCAATCCTCAAACAACCACATTAGACATTTGTAGGGGGTCTTTGGCCTCTGTGGGGAATCTTTGGTGCCATTAGTATGTTTTGCACATTAAAAATGGGTCTTGAAGCCTATACCATGGTTGGGGGAGGAAAAATAATAATTTAGGTCCAAAATGAAGCTTCTCAAGATCAAGGGCAATGAACTAGGACCTAAACAACCACACTAATTCTTTTTAAGAGATCTTTGGCCTTTGGGTGGGGTATGGATGCCATTATGAGTTTTTTCCAACACATATGAGATTTGATGCCTATACTATCCATGTATATTGTATGCTACACACATATACAAAAATCCTTCCATATATGTGCATTTAGTTGTATGCTATACATGCTTCCATATATGCTTGTAGCTATAAATGCGCATCTATGGAAGCCTTCTTTTGTAAGTGCGCATCACATACGAATAAATGTGCATTATGGATTATTGGTTACAAATTGAAAAATCACAATAACATTTAATAATATGGCGGAGGTAAAGGTAGCCCTTATGCTAGTAGAAATTGCCATGGAAAAGGGTATTCAAGAGCTACAAATATTTGAAGATTCTTAGTTGGTTGTCTGTTGGATTATGGGGAAAAGTGGGAATATTAATTTAGGATTTTCACGTCTTCTCTGAAGGGTCAAGGAGCTCTTGAATATGATGGTTTGTTTCTCAGGTTTCCATATCTAAACATAATTAAATGAGACTGCCGATGAATGTCAAAGAGGACAACAAATGTTCCAGTAGGTTTACTAGAGATCACTAAGTCTAGAGACTATGAGTAAGATGTTATTTCTATTAGATAGATCTCTATTGCTTGACTATTCTATTGTGATTGGACATTCTTGTCCATTATTTCATGTTGTGTTGTCATTGTGGTAAAAAATGACCTTGAAATCTCCAAAGGTCATTTCAAGGTTGTGTATGGAATATTTATGTGGTAAAATACAATGTAGAACCGTTTTTGAGACTTAGTTATTAGGATAATTGTTTTTAGATAGTACTATTTTTTTTATATGATATTTATATAAAAAGTAAAAACCATTTTTTCAATCCTTCGTGCCTTACAAGAGGAATGGGATCTACATGTCGTACCTCATTGAAAAAATGCAACCAAAAAGTTTTGGTCAATGATTTATTTTTAAAATGGGTATTCGGATATTCAAGTATACCCTAACATAATGAGACATAACAATAAATGAACATACACAAAAACTCCTCCCATTGTTTTGATGTCGTGGTAATGAAGTGATGCGATAGTGAAATGGAAAAGTGTGATAGTTTTGTGGGGTCTACTTGGCCACACACGCATGGATGAATTTTATGGTCCAGGGTTTTAATAGCTCGATCATGGAGTTAAAATAACTTAGATCGAGGGTTCATGAATTATATAGGATGTGAATCCTCAAAGAAAGGCTTATGTAAACCCTCGATCAATGGTTTCCCTACCATAAATTTACCCCCATCTCAATCAAGGGTTTATTAAGTTTATGCTATGAAAACCCTCAATGGAGAGTTTAAAAAAAGTTTGATATAGGGTTTGGTTTGACCAAAATCCTCTTCCAAGGGCTTGGAAATCACTTTCCAAGGGTTTTTAGTGATCAAATCTATGTGCATGCCCTTGCTAAAAAATCATGCTTAGTTGCTATCAAACTTGTTGACCTTTTTTTCCAAACAGGTACCCTCATGCATCCCACCCCTCTTGCACTTAAGCACATAATGGAAAGTTTTGTATTCTCAATGATTGCTCGAAATCTACATTGATATTAATATCCAAATTTGGCAAACCCCATGCATGGAGAGAGAATTCTCGCTAGGGTTTGAACTCGAGTCACTGTCACAACCATTGCTCCAAGATGTCACTGGACCACAACCCAAGGGACATAACTGGGTACGTAACTATGTACTATAGAAGATGGGTCGATATGCCACAATAACCTTGAAGGGGTATCTTTGGAGGTGCACAAGAGATAAACATGCTAAATCATTGAGGTGGTTACATTTGGGAATATATTGGTGTAGGACAACCTAATGTTCTACCCCCAAAATGACCTTGTTTAAGGCATTATATTGCTATGACCCTGCATCATCTAAGGTTTGAGTAATACAGAAGGTTAAAATCTTTGTAGTAGTCCACATTCTTCAAAAAAATGAAAAACATCTTTGACATCTTAGAGGACCTCCTAGTCATGGAAAAAAATATGATAGAAACAAGCGAATCCACATTGTTTAGAACGATACTTTGAAATTGGAAATATGACTTTTGTGCAATTATAACCTTAGAAGAAGACAACACTCTAGTAACAAAGTAAACACAAGCTTCAAATCAGGTTCTATGATCCTTATAAAATGCTATAACAAGTAGGGGGTGTAGGACAATGTAATTTTTTACCCCCAAAATGACCTTGTTTAAGGCATTATATTGCTATGACCCTGCATCACCTAAGGTTTGAGTAGTCCAAAAGATTAAAATCTCTGCAGTAGTCCACATTTTTCAAAAAATGAAAAATATCTTTGACATGTTAGAGGACCTCCTAGTCATGGGAAAAAAATATGGCATAAACAAGTAGGGGATGTAGATATGTTCTAGAGAATTAATAATAAAAAGACTGGTGTAATCTAAGCAATGAGTTTGTTACTTAAATAGATCTTATTCTAACCAAGGAAGAGGGTTGTAACACCTTGTTTTCCCGCATGACTATAATCACTTTTAAGACTTCATGTATTGTGATTAATGGAGCATGTAATTGTGTTTATGTTAATAAAAACACCAGACAACTAACTGGCCACGATACCACGAGTGGGACTGGTGAGGTGGAATTGGTAAGTTTTAATGAAGAAAATAGGAAGCTCATCCAACAATCTATCCTGCACCTGCATGACCTGAATGCATAACCTGTCCAACGTATCCTGACTATCTTGACCCCAAGGAACTCGTTAATGGTATCTAGGTTGGGTAGTTGAGCAATTATAATTTCCATATGAATTAGTACTTAGAAGATTGAAGGATTAACTACAACATTAGCCAAAAGTACGCAAGGATTTTCCCTTTCAATTCAGGAGCCTGGCTTTGGGAGCTTACTTCTGATAGAAGCCAGTGGGGGGATCTCGAGGAATAGAGAGAGAATGTTCCAACGAAGGAGAATCAATAATGAGGAAGAGGGAAAAACAAAAGGGGACACACATATGTAGAGACATGAGACACACATAATACACATAGGAATATAGGCGCACTACACACAACAATTCACATACAGAGAGGAACAAAGAACTATCACACACATAGATGAGTTGCAGACTCACAAATAGATGGCAATGCCTACAAGAAGACAAATCTCTTACATATAGACCTGAGCAACAAAAGAAACTGGGAAGTTTTCTTGAGGAAAATAGGAAGCTTTCCCAAGATTTGAATGACCACCCTGGAATAGTGAAGACCCATATCCAGACTGGAGAAATAGAGGACCGCAACTTGGTACTTGTTGGAAATAAACCGATACTAGTAAGGGGAGGTCATCAAGGGAATGTGTAGCAAAGAAGAGACTCCTTTGTGCAGAGGAAATCCAACTAGGAAGGTGCCTGATAAAATCGTGGAGGTATTGAGCTCAATGGGAAGAGAGAAACTTCTATTATTTCCAATGGAGTGAAGGAGAGTAACTTTCATGATCCATTGCTTGACTCGACATTCAACTAAGAAATTCCACGGGTGGTATCATGGCCTGGCATGGGGGTGGCTTGTTGTAGAAAGGAAAAGTGCAGCATAGCTTATGGTTGGGTGGAAGGCATTTCCCCTCAGTGAGTTGGTTGATTGGAAACATTATTGAACAAATAAGTGTTTTACTTGAAATGTCTCTTGAATGTTTATTGATGGTCGTAAATTGTATTATGTTCATGTTAATAATTTGAGTGTAATGAATGAATGCTAATTCTGAGTTAAATGGAATGATATAATATCCCTTAATTGTTAAATGAAGTAACTGTGATAATTGTATGAGGAAGGTTAGTCCAGGACGATAATCCTATGTTTTTCCTTGCCCTTTGAAATGGAAAGCTTGCAATATATTAAATATTCATTTGGGTGTTTGGGTAGAGTGTTTCTTGCTTGCCGAGAAGTGGTTTAAAACCCTGAGGATTTGAGTTAAAACCCTTGTAGGAAGGTTTCTGGAAAGACCGTGGAACGACCAAGTCCATAAATAACTCTTAACCTCGTTGAATTCCTCATTTAAACTAAGAGGAATGACAATTGTTGATCAGGAGAACAAAACAGATCCCAATTGTTCGTCGGAGATCTAGGCTTCGGAGGAAGTCTATCAGAAGGTGAAGTCGTTGGGAAGACCCAAAATGCGAAGTCATGGTGGACTTCTAATGGGATACTTCCGAGATGATGTGAGTCGTTGATCTATTGGAGGATGGGTTGATGAGATCTAGATCGTCAAATCGTAGAGCCTTAAGCCGACAAGCATGTCGGGGAAGAGGCGCGAGAGGATTTTCCGATGAGGAAATGTTTGATGTCGAGAGCATGAAAGAAACCAGAGCCGTAGATTTGTCAGCATCGAAACCGAAAAATTCTGAACTGTTGCATCTAGGACGATCCATCTCGAAGAAGGAATCTTGTCGAAGTGTTGGTGTTGGTTAAATACTGAGCAGTGGTGAGATTTGAATGATCCATGACCGTTGGATGTGAGGATCTAAGGACCGTTGGATCCATCAGATAATTTCTCATCTGGAAGAACCGTTCATGAAGTCTAGTGATCACAAAGAGTGGACAATTTTTGATGGAAAATGTTTGAGAAGTTGGAGATTGCTAATATGAGGATAAGGAAACCCGATACGATCACAATTTTGGATTTATGGTGGACCCCATCGGTCAAAGTGTTAAGTGGAGAACAAGCGAAGCATTAGTCGTCGCATAACTTGAGGTGTCGAACAGATCGAAACCGCTGATTTCCTAGCTCGAAGATCGTTGGATCTTTCGAGAGTAGAGTTGTCAGAGAGGTTCGATCGGGAACATAATGTGGGTTGCGTAACCTACTTTCCTTTGGGAAAGGAACTCGACTCACCGATGACCGTCGATATGGTCGAGTTGGGTGAATCAGAATTGTCCGATTAGGGAGGTTTATCCTTAGTCTGTGTAGCAACATTTCACCACAATTTTACTGGAAAAAAAAAAGAATGATGAGTCTATATTCTTTTCTTAATTAATTATACTAGATTATTATTATTATTTTATATTGTTAGGTAATATAAAAAATTATTATTAATAAAAGTAAATTAAAATAGTATAAATTTACATACTTTACATTTATAATTTTATTTTAATCTTTATTTTAATGATCACTTTTTCATTCTTTTATTACCTTATACAATACTATATAAAACTATTATTATAATTTTAATTTCTTCTTCATCCCTAAATCAATTATCAAAATCATTATTGTAATTTTAATTTTTATTCATTTCTTTAATATCTTTGACTAATTTTTCCTAGTGTATACACTTTTCCTAAATTGTTATATTTCTTTTTCTTTTTCCAATGTTAACCTTTTATTCTTTACTATTCTCCTAGATCCTTTTGAAACCATTTTTTTCATAGCACACTCTAATTTAAGTCGATTTCACTTTATAGGGCTAAGTTAAATTAATGTTATAATTATAAGAAAATTAAATAAGTTAGGTCAAACATTAAACATTCATCCCTTTACTTAGGAAGAAAGTATCCTAACAATATTAGCGATCATATATTCCATGCACATTTATCTGCATTGGATTTTGTTTTTACTTGTGTATACAATCTTTTTCATGTTTTTTTGTGTTCATTCTATAACTTAGTTTGAAGGAGATATGTAAATGCACATATCTGCATTGGATTTTGTCTTTACTTGCGTATACAATTTTTTTCATGTATTTTGTGTTCATTCTATAACATAGTTTGAAGGAGATATGTAATGTAGCATAAAGTTGGCATGACATAGGTTAAAAAAATATCAAATCTCATTAAAACTCTCATCAGGAAAATATGGAAGAGGGCAGGAATCTACAGAGGGGTATTAAGGTACAAGTGTTCTCAATTTAAATGCCTAATATGTAGTTGAGTGGGGGACTATATTTTTCTAGAAAAATAATAACATTTAAACTCATTTAATATCTTAGTAATAAATGAACACACACACATTTAAATAATCTCTTAAGGTTAGCATGATTAGTAGATGCTTTTGTGTGAGTTCACGAAGGTTTTGGGATCAAATCTCATTGAGTCCCTTGGGGTTATCGATTGACAAAGTATGAAACCTGGATGTTAATCTAGCACAATGCCCAAAGTCCTCCTAAAGAATTTACATTGTGTTCATGTGCGCGGACGAACACACACACACACACACACACACACACTTTTATTTTACTTTTTTCCAATGAAAAATTCCATAGCATTTTTTATTTCAAGAAGATAAAAGTGATTATACATTTTATGCCTTTGGTTGAAGCCTCCAGAAAGTTATTCTTCATAGAAAAATTATAAAAATGTATGATACAATTCAAACATTTACATATTAGCATCATGGCAACTTGCCCACATGGGCTTCACCTTGTCGACCGATATCTTATCACGTCCATTTATAAAGGGGGTTTTAAAATTGTGAAAAATTAAGACAATATATTATAGGTATTGGGGGACGGATGCAGGGTACAGGGAGGTTTATAGGTATTAGGGGTTATAAAAGGGGTATCTAGTAAAAATAGGAATTTTTTTTATTATGAAGATGTATTGGGAAGGGGGTTTAACAAAAGGATTTTAGGTTCTTAACAATATTTAGTTAAATTAACAGTGTTCTTTAATACCTCATGAACACATGTGCTATGTCACAGGTTCATTGAGTAAAGGCCCCATGAACTTGCCTCAATACATCATTTAAAAATCTATACTGACATATAATCGTATATGAACTTCACACGCTAGGAGATACAAAAAAGACACAAAGTTAGATGTGAGTGTGCCTATGGAGGAGAGAGGATACCACATCGCCTTTAGTTTCTCTCATCACCAAGAATCCTTCTTGTGAATCAACTTCTCTTTTTGATAGGTCCTCAACCATAGTGGTGTTATCCTTATAAACATGTAATCCGAAAATACCACACAAGTTATGATACCAACTTGATCCAAAATATCAAACAAACTCCGATATTAATTCATCCCACAAATTTAAATAAAAAAAAAAGGAAATGAGCGCCGAGGTTTTCAACAGATGGTGTTATCGTTCAAATTACCTATCAGCATGATCGCCAAGCACTAATTTTCTGGGTTTTCAAATTATCAACGCCAGGTGTAAAGGGGATCGATTAATGCTAAGCTAGCAGCGCATGTAGACATGTATCTTTTCATTGCCAAGTATCAGTGCAGAGATAAACAATGATTTTATACAAGTGCCACACATCAAGGGTATACAGATGGTTTAAAATTTATTTCCAAGTGTCGCAGGTCATCAAAAAGGGGAAATTTAATACACAAATGTCAACAGGGGACTTTTAAATGCTCGAGCCAATATGTGTGCTTATAGGAATACAAGGCACCCGATCTCCATCTCTCGCTGGCGTGTATTCATGATTTTGCCTTTGTCTGCAGACTCTTTTCATGGACAGAAATCTAACTGTGTTTATAGTGACTATCAAAGATTGGAGACATTAGAAGGAGAGATATTATGTCAAATTTTGAAGGGAATGTATATTGTCCAGCCGTCAGTAATAGGTGCCAAATGAGTCATGGGAAGTTAATCTTCCGACTGAAGAGGTACCTCCGAAGCTTCCTGAGCTAGCTCTGGGAATTAACTTTGCAGGGGACGGAATGCAAGAAGGTTGTCTTTAGTTTTTGTTCACAATGATGTGTGGTTGATTGTTGTTTCGTTCTACTTTGGTGCAATATTTGGGTTCGACAAGAATGAAAGGAAACGAATTTTTATCATGATCAATGAGCTTCCAACTATTTTTGAGGTTGTAAATGGAGCTGTAAAAAAAAGCAATCAAAGGAAAAATTTATTGTAACCAACAGCATTAGCAGAAAAACGATGAGCATGGTGACACACTTTGTAAAAATTATGCCTCTGATGATTTTTGGATATGTTGTGATATGTGTGAGAAATGGTTCCATGGAAAATGTGTCAATATTACTCCTGCAAGAGTTGAACACATTAAGAATTATGAATGTCCATCTTGCAGCAACAAAAGGTCCCGAGTTTAATGGATAGATGGTGTATATTGTATATTTTCTGAAGCATTGATAATCAAATATCAATGCAGGAGTACAGAGTGATCCTACCAGAGATTCTTATGATTGTGATTTGAAGTTTGTCTTTCTCTTGTGTATGTGTTTTTCTTGTTTCTATCTTTCATTTAATGTTTTATCTTCAAGTGTTTAATTGTGTTTAATTGGAAATTAGATGGTTTGGAGTTCATCTGTTATTTGATGCTCTAAATCAGACAATTGAATACTTCACTTTTTCCTGCAAAGTTACAATCAAAATTCATCCCTAGATAGGTKCTTTGAATGTAATAAATTGTTTTTCTCCTTCTTCCATACTGCAATGATATTGTTGACTGAAAAAACATCATCTACCTTGTTGCCTTTCATACTGCAATGATATTATTGACTTAAAAAACATCATCTACCTTGCCTCTGCTTCAYTTGTCACTCTAAGACCAAAGACCAGTCAATTGTTTTTCTCCTTCTGCTTCCATACTGCAATGATATTATTGACTGAAAAAACATCATCTACCTTGTTGCCTTTCATACTGCAATGATATTATTGACTGAAAAAACATCATCTACCTTGTTGCCTTTCATACTGCAATGATATTATTGAATATTATAGACTGAAAAAACATCATCTACCTTGTTGCCTTTCATACTGCAATGATATTATTGACTGAAAAAACATCATCTACCTTGCCTCTGCTTCATTTATCACTCTAGGACCAGTCATTGATAATTATCATTTGCACTCAATATTGACTCCATGCCCAATGGGTTCCTTTTCAACTTTGTCACCAATTTTATAAAACCTATCATCATTTTCACATTGGGCCATTGAGTCTAGATTACAGTCAAGGAGCCCCGTCTGGTTGGAAAGGCCATATTCTAGCTCAAAGTGGTTTGAAGGTTACTTTTGTGTTTTCCTTTCCTCCCACAACCAAGGAAATTACAGAGTGATAACAAAATTCTTAGATGCCAATTAGTTCATATGCATATACTAAGACATTTGACCAGATTTGGGAATATAAATGAAGATCGCTAGACTATTTTCAAAATATCATGTGAATGTGGTATTTATCCATAAACCCATAAAATAAAAGAACTCAAATACATATGCTAGGCTATTTTGAATGTGGTATTTATCCATAAACCCATAAACTGATAAATAAATTGAACTATAAATAAGATAATACAACATAAAATAAAAGAACTCAAATACATATGTAATTGACATACATCACAATATTTTCAAAGTCTTTTTAAATAGCATAAGTGTTCTTCATCATCTCAAAATTCCAAATTACATTACAAAACGAGCTTACAAAAACACAATTTTGAAGACACTCCAAAAATCCGTTGCTCAAATACAAAAACAGAGTGCATCGTTGAATTCTAAGCAAATAATCATGCAAAAATGATATAAAATACTTAAAATTCTGTCAAAGTGACCCTTATTATGCTTTACGGTGTAGCCCTGTACCCTTATACTATCGACACACTTTACGAGACAAAACCCCAAATAAAATGTGTTTCCCATGCATTGGAATGTGTCCATGACAATGGGGTGCACGCCATTAAATTGGTGCCCCTTCTTAACCAAATCCAAAATTAGTGGACAACCTTTAATTACAAGTTGTTGGGTTTGTTTAAACAAATCACATATATGGCTTGGTGGTTAAAACTCGTGGCATATAAAGTGGAGGTCGAGGTCGAGGGTTCGCTTATGGTTTGTATTACAACTGGTTATAACATATATACTATATATAGTATAGTTGGAACACCTCCGCCCGAATTTTTGGATATAGTTTTTAGACCATATGGTATATGGTTTCAATGGAATACAATGTTCATAACTCCGCGCGAACTATACCATGGGTCATATGTTATAACTTGTAACCAAGAGCCATGGCTAGGATCGAGGGCTTAGGTTCCCAGTGATTTACCCACCCAACTTAACTTTATTGTAACTTCAAATATAAATTATGTCAGTTGTATAGCAAAGAACATCATGTGGTGTGTTGGTGTAGAGGGCTATATGAACATTTTGGGGGTCACAAGGTCGATTCTCCCAAACTCCATAATAATTTTATAACACCTAAACCATTACTTTCCAATGGGAGGTCGAGGTCGTCATGTGGCGACTTCTCATTGGCCCTCCTATGCCACTTGTCATTACATCATAATTTTATAACACCTAAACCATTACTTTCCAATGGGAGGTCGAGGTCCTCATGTGGCGACTTCTCATTGGCCCTCCTATGCCACGTGTCATTACATCATTGGCCCACATGGAGTACGGATGCCAACTCAACTGTTCACTGGGTATGCAATATCACATGTGCCATGTGATCTATTGACGTCATCATGTTGTATGTACATGTGCCACGTGTCATTGCTCTAAAGGTGCCATGTGTCGCCCCTATTTTGCCTAGTTTCGCCAAACTTTGACCAGCCATAACTTTTGCATACGAGCTCTGTTTGACGTGTCGTTGGAAAGTTGATGACGAGCTCTACGCAATAATGTCATTTTCACAAACTTTTGAGATAGTCAAATTTTGAGCTTTGATGGATCCCCTGGGACCTCTGTGAGCGTTTTGGATCCTCCTGGACTTCTATGAGCGTTCCTTAGATCCTCCTTGATCAACATGTGAGAAGGAAAATTCTGTGAAAGAGTCCTTTAGCTAAGTTACTCTTTAAATAACATCCTTTAGGTGGATATTTTGATTTTTTGACCCTTATTTATCCATTCCACCACTAATTTGTAATCCCCAAATACTTAGACCTTTTTCAAATTCCTCTCCTTTGTTGGTGCTATCAAAATGAAGGCATCTTTAAGTTCTCACTGGTTTTTGGTACCATTACCTAATCCATAAATAAAGGATATCGAATGAATTTCAAAAAATTAAAGCTACCACTTGCTCCACATAAACATCGGTTTCCCTTTGAGGTGCCATCATAAACCTCCCTAGGTAGGTGTTGTGCTTGGTGACCTCTATATATCTTCATTTCTTCTTGATATTAGTATTTCACAAGCCATCATAGCTATATTAGATCATGCCCCCACCTACATGGGGGGCATAGAAGGAAATATCTTAAAATATTGCTTTATCCCTGTTAATCTATATTGACCAAAGAAGAATTACAAGAAGGGATAAAAGTTCACTCGCCTCCCTATCATCTAACCTCTTTTCCGGTGTATTTTCAACATTTTCCAATGTCTAAGTCCCTTTACCTCTTGTTACAGACTTCAAATAATTCCATACTACTTTGGAAATGTGGCAAGAAAAGGAAGATATGGGTTACACTTTCCACATTTGGGTGAGTGCATGAAGTTGATGGGCAAAAAAGTGGCAACGGGGTGAGCACGAACACACTCACGTGGGAACATGTTGTGTTTCTAGGAACACGCATGTGTTCTTAATGTGACAAGCTCGACAAACCCCGAACCACGATCGATGATACCACATGGGCTCATCGGTAGGAGCTAGTGTG
The DNA here is from genome assembly GCA_009831015.1 of Picea engelmannii. Lineage (NCBI taxonomy): Eukaryota > Viridiplantae > Streptophyta > Pinopsida > Pinales > Pinaceae > Picea > Picea engelmannii. The sequence continues at coordinate 88,806 of ML815555.1, forward strand.
TGTTCCTAAGAGGAACGTGCATGCGTTCCTGTCGGGCCCATTAAAAGGGTCTGTGACGCATTTTTTGGCTCAAATTGACCATTGCGTCGTGCGTTTTAGAACACACTAAGTGAATTAAAGGGAGGTATTTTGCTCATGAAATGTCCACGGAATCCTAATGTCGTCTCAGAGGGAAGCCATGTATTTTTTTTCATTTAATTTCTTGATTTCTTAATTTCCTAAACTATTTAATTGCACGTTTTTTGTAATTTTTCAAGTTAATTAAAAAAATCAACCTAATTTATATAAACTCCTTTATTAAATTGCAGCAAAATAATTAATATGGAACCTGGACACAACCAAAACCCGACACAACCACAGGAAGGCACACAAAACCCCAACCCACAACCAACAAACATAAACACATAAATTGATGAAGGGTTGATGTCTTTGAGATCAATTGTCCAAGACTTAAGGAGTATAAGAGAGCCTAGTTGATTGTCATTGGTCACTTAATTGGACACCATTGTATCATCCATTGCAAGTGCCCAGGGGAAATTAACCAGCATTTCTAAATACAAGGCTAGGATGTTTGACTATTACAAGACTAGCATCGATAAAAACCAAGTCAGAGATTTGAACATTACAAAACAAGAATTGATGTTTGATTCATGAGCACCATGTACAATTGTAATTTTCCTAATTTTTTAATAGGTTCTAGAGGATTTCTAAAATAGTCCACGTAAGCGATAGTTTGTTTTGCCATGTAATGTAGCAATTTTTCCATTTTAGCATGAAGTTGGAGAAGTTGAGTAGTTTTAGAGACAACTAGAATTTGTTAGTATTTTATATAAGAATATAGGATACAAACCTATCTTATAGGTTCATAGTCATTGTTTGTATAAATGAGATAATGTAGGTGTGAAAGCATGGGGTGTGTTTACTGTGTGTAATAGAGAAGGAGATTCATGGTTTAATAATAAAAAGTTGTAGACACAAATTGTTGCGTAATATTCTCCTTCTTCTATCTTATTTATGCTGAATTCTTATACAATAGTGCATATCATTTCCGAGTATTGAATTTCTTAGAAACCATGTGTGTGGTATTTTAATTTCCCTGTAAATTTATGTGTTATTATTTAATTGATATGGGGTCGAGAGCTAGAGCACAAAATCTAAGCCTTTATTGATTGAGCCTTCGGGAGTGAGAGTGAGTCTATTTAAGTCATGGTGGAACGAGATTGAGGAGTCTGAGTCAAAATTCTATAGTGTAGATAAAGAGATAATGGGGGGGTGGGGGGTGCCGAAGGGCCCATAGTGATAATAGTGGAGGCCATTCAATGTATGGTGGACTAGGTCCACTATATTATTAAATAAGGCCCACTATGGTAGTTAGATATATAGTTCTACCAACCACCTAAGAATATTCTAGAGGAGGAAACTTTTAATAAGTCCTCTTACGTAGCTAGGGGGAATAATATGGGGTACCTAGGGAGGTACCCAAGGGGAATACTAGTAGATAAGTATTGTTATGTATAAAGGCCACTTTTAATAATATAGTGGACCTAGTCCACCTCACATTAAATGCCATCCACTATTATCACTATGGGCCCTTCACCCCCCCCCCCATTA
>ML815556.1:0-12772 GCA_009831015.1 Picea engelmannii
AAAAAAAAAAAAATTTATTAAAAAACTTAAAAATATGTAAAATTTTATGAAAAAACAAACAAATTAAAAACAACATATGCACCGGTGATGGGAGGCCATGGGGGTTGATGTCGGGCATCACCCCAACCCCCAGGGGTTGGGGTGATGCCCGACATCACCCCCAAGACACCCACAACATTCAACTAACATGGGTGTCATGGGGGGTGATTTCGGGCATCACCCGAGCCCCCAGTGGCTAAGATCTGGTCTGACAGGGCCAAGGCTTAGCCCATGGGGGCTGGGGTGATGTCGGGAATCGCCCCAGCCCCCAAGGGCTAAGATTTAGCTCCATGGGACCAGCGTTTATCCCATGGGGGCTGGAGTGATACCCGACATCACCTCAGCCCCCACGGGCTAAGCCTTGCCCCCCTGGGACCAGTGCTTAGCCCCTGAGGGCTAGGGTGATGCCCGACATCACCCCAGCCCCCACGGGCTAAGCCTTGGCCCCGTGGGACAAAGACTTAGCCCATGGGGGCTAGGGTAATGTTGAGAATCGCCCCCCACGACACCCCAATAATATGTAGGTTTGTAATTTTTTTTTTGTTTTAATTTTAGTTAAAATTTTATGTTATTTCAATTGCAAAATTGTATTTTATTTTTTTTGTTTTAAATGTTATTAAATTTGTTTATATTTGTTTTTTCTATTTTTTTACTTTAGTTTCAATTAAAATTGATAGTTTTTGTATTTTCAAATTGCTTTTAATTTTTATTTTTTTTTAATATGCTTAGAAGTTTATTTTCAAATTGGTTTTAAAATTTTATTTTTATTATCTCGGTATTGATTTTATTAAAATTGTTTTGTTTTCATTTAAATATTGTTTTTAAAATATATATTTTTGAATTTTTTTATTTTATTTTAATTTTAAAGTTTTAGTTCAAGATTTTTTAAATTTTTTTTGTTGAATTTTTTTTTTTTTAATTACATTTTAAAGGTTTTTTTAATGATTCTTTTGTAAAAACATATATAAATATTTTTTAAATTATTGTTTTTGGAGGAAATTTTTATTTATTTTTAGTTATTTTTCTTTTTCACATTGTTCTTTTAACCTTTTTTTTATTTTTTAATTGAATTTATAATATAATTTTTTAAATGTGGTTTTTGGTCATTTAAAAAAAATATTTATTTGTGAAGATTTTGCTCTATTTATTTGTTTTTTAATGTAAATTAAAAAAATAAAAAATAAAATTTGTAAATAAATTTTCAAGGGACCATTTGGAGTCCAATTTTGGGTTGTTTATTTACATAGCGTTTTTTTGTCAATATCACAATTTCAATTAGGTCGCAAATAACTATGATTTTCACGTTTAGTAAAAAACAATTTTTTTTACGTAGCATCACTTTTTGATTTAGGTGTTGATTTTAAGGTTTTTCTGAGCTACTGTCTGAGTTTCGAAGGCCATGTTCGAAAAATGTTGTAATTTTGACCACGTTTAAAAAAATGGTGCTACCGGTAGCGCCACTTTTTGATTTGGGGGTTGATTTTCATGGTTTTTGTGCAAAATTATGGGTTTTAAGGGCTAGAGTTCTCGTTTTGAGGTCACAGTTCTCGTTAAGTTGGTAACTATATTGGTGACGTCAGCCTTCTTAGGGTTAGTAGTTAGTTAGGGTTTCAATTTAGCAAAGGTTTTGAAAGTTGTTTGATCACTTTCACTTCAACGCTAGAGATCTAAGATCAATGCCTAAGGGTTAATGGAGTCAATTTAGAAGAGGACGCAAGGGTTGAAGGAGACTAAGGACTAGAGGGAAGGGTTCTGAAGTGTTGCTATGGAAGGGCCTCAGAATCAAAACCCTAGGGGAGAGAGGCTTACTCCGGTGTTGCTAAAGCAAGGCCTCATGCTCTCTCCTCCTTCCTTAGGTTAACTTGGCAAAAACGACTAGCATAAAAGATAAATCAAGACTAGAGAGTGTAATGAGGGAGAGTGTTACTATAGCAAGGCTCTATCACCAAACCCTAGAAGCAGGACGACCCTAGGTGTAGATAACCTAGGCCTAGGGCGTCTCCTCCTTCTTGACTTCAGAAAGTACAGCTAGCTCAGGGAGAAGAAGCAACAAGAGTGTAGCTATGGCTAGGCTCTTTCTTCCTTCTTCAATGGCTGAAAATTTCTCTTTTAGGGGACATGAAACAAGGACCTACTTGTGTGCCTGTCACCTAGGGTTTTTATATCAACAAATTATAAACATATGCAAGAATATAAGACTACAACCATTCAATCAAGAAGTTTTGCAGAAATGTAACATCCCTCTCTGGCGCACTTACAAAACTTATTCTTTGAGGACACTTGCTCGCAAGTGATTTAGACTTTTCTGATATTAATACATTTGTGCTTGATTATGATGCGTTCTGATAGACGACATGATGTTTTACTACTTGATGTAGACAGGTGCTGCTGACTCAGTTTCATTGAGTGTGCAGGGTTTCGGACCTTGAGGATGCAGAGGCATCGGTGGAACCCCCTTGGACTTCGGACTGAGTCAGGGAGTGTGCTATTTGGGTTGATTCATTTACAGTGATATTGCTTTGTTTTGATGATATGATATTGATTTTATGATATGTTGTTGACGTTCTAACACGATGGTTGATGATGCAGGCTGACGATAGCTTGCCGACCAGACTCACATATGGAGTAAAGGGGCCACACATGATTTCCAGAGAGGTTGAGGGAGAGGTGTGCCCCGCCACAGCCTACTAGCACTCCCGCCGTGGCTCGAACTGTAGGTTAATGATTACCTAGTTCGAGAGGATCCACGATGCCGTGAGGGCAGACTGCGACAGTCGCTCGCGATGATTCTAAGGGTCGCGCAATAAGGCGGGGGCCTTATTCCTTAGAGCCCTTAGTCTCCCACAAGTTCACCTGCCGGAGTGTTGACTCCAAGGGTTATAGATGTCTACCAAACAGTCAAGTCGGCGAGTGGCACCCTTGGAGCACGTGGTGCATCCTGAAGGGCACATCGCGCAAAAGAAACACAAGTGGGCGAGTGGCACCCTTGGAGCACGTCGCATTGATGATGATGATGAAACAACCTAGATGACCCTGAAACCTTAACGCCTGATGAAATTCTTAAAATGACACCCCTAATTAATTGTCGCCCAGTTCAAATCTAAACCTAAATTTAAAACATCTCTAAGATAAAATTTTGATTAGCCTTAAGAGAAGACCCTCCAAAAAAAAACAAAAAAAAAACTTAAGGACGTAAACTAAAACCCTCCTAAGTGTTAGTTAAAGTCTTCTTAAAATAAAAGGGGGTAAAGTAATGAGGGAGATAAATTAAGTGAAACCCATGGCTTTTAAATTATAAAGAAGAATTAAAATTATTAGAGTGTGGGAGTATAAAAGTTAGGATTTTAGAAATACAATGAAAGGTTTAATGAGTGCATTTATCTTTTTGGGTTTTAGAAAAAAAAAATATAAAATAAAATGAAATAAAATAAAAAAAATAAAGGAAAGGAACAATTAATAGAAATAAGGAAACTTGTAATAAAGAAAACTTAATAAAGGAAAGTAAGGGAACATAGGGTAAAAAGCAAAAAGGAATCAGCAATTAAGGAGTTACTAAAAATCAGCAACTTCATTTTAGGAAAGTTATTAAAAGCTGAGAGGGGATCTAGGAACCCTAGGAGTAATTTTAGGAGCGACTATAGGAGGGGTGAGGGAAATGAGTCTTTTATTTAAATTAAAGAAAATAATTTTAGAGAAACATGGGGGATGAGTGACACTTGGACGACAGAGAATTTTTAGAGGATTGTCGTTAAAAATTTAATTTATTAATGATTTAGGAAAGTAGGTGGGTCTCAAATTTCTATAAAAGAAGGCGAAAAGAAGGAAGAAAGGGGAACGGCTAGCGTAACGTTACGCTGCCGGATTGTGGCTTGATAGTTTGCTTGTGAGGAGTTGGGAAATTCTCAGCAGTGTTGGAGTGGTAGCTCAGCCTTGGAGGCGAGCTGAGAAGCTAGTCTTATCTCTGGATCTTGTGTGGCCCCTTTGCGGCTCGGGGGGCTAAGGGGGGAGCAGAGTACCCCTAGCGTTGGCTGGGAGGTACCGGTGAGTCCTCTACGGTCGGCAGACGGGAACGACACAGAGCGCAGGACGTCATCCGAAGCGGGCGAAAGACAACGGTATGATTTTATTTCTAGTAGAACAGAGCACATTATGACTTATGCTAGGATTAGGATGTCGGTTGTAAAGGGATTTAATGGTTGTTTTTATTGTTTACTCCGCGTTTGTAATTGTAACTGCTATAATGGTTGTTTTCATTAAAAAAAAAAAATTCTCTTGTGACAAGTATTAGTGTGGCAGTTCATGTACAATTTATATACTATTGATTTTGGTGTATGAAAAACAATTAACACGCCATTGAAGAACCCCATGATAAAATGTTGGTAATTATCCTTATTCCTGTATAATATCCGAGTCTGATCAATACTTCCAATAGTAAGTGAGTGCTGCTATGATCTTATTACCCGTGGGTTGGCTCCAAATAAAAATAAAAGAAGCCCACTAATTTCAGGACAACACAGAATCAGCTGTCTCATGGATTATCTTTTAACGCCTTTGTTGCAGCGCTCTAAATTGACCTTATACGCTGAAATTCCCAGGTGGAAGGCGGAAGGTGCATATTAAAGGGTTTACTAAGCCAGTTGTTCTTCTTTCTTCCTGTAGCGGATAAAGTTTTTGCAACTATAACGCCACTTAAGAAAAGTTCTAGTTCCTTTTGTTCTGCTTTAATGCATTTGAAGTTCAGTCTGGTTCGATTTGTTCTACTTCCTAAGGGGTCGTTATAGTCTGGCTTACTTTGTGCTTTAAGGATTTCCAGCCCCTTTTACTCTCGACGTTCTGGTGATTAATCCCTAAGTCTATCTCTTAACGGTGGAGAGAGAAACGCGTATTTTTACCAGCGTTTCTTGCTGGATCCTTCACCCGAGCTTGCTAGGCATTTTAGTTGTGTCCTTCTGAAGTGGTGAGGACTAGTTCTTACCCAATTCCTCGCCACGAGGTACTTTCCTGTTGCTTCGTCTGAACAGTTTAGAAGGCTTGGTCCGTAGGATTTGCTTGAGTGTGGAGCTCAAGTTCTGTTGGCACGGGTGCTACTGAGATACCTTGATTGTTTACTCATTTTTCTGCTTCGCTAATTGAGGCATCTTTGTGTAACAAGTTTATTGTGCCTCCGTGAGCTCGTGCTAAATGTTAGCAATAACCGTTCGCCCTTGCCTCTGTAAATTCACCCTGCAGGACTGCGTGGAAACCTGTACAATTCGCCTCTGCCGTCGGGAATAAAACCTCTATTTTTCCGCCTCTGCCCTGCGTTAAATCTCACCATTTACTTCCCACCTCTGCAAGTCGCGCGATGTATGGCCGCGACAGGGAATCTCTAGATATGGTCTGGGTTCCTACCAAATGTTTCGTGATTCTGGCCTGCGTGCAGCGTTTGCCAATCGACCGTATGGCGTGCACCCACCGCCGTCAGTTGCGTTGCTAATTGTGCTTTTACCTGGCATAAGGTTGGGCCGCTAAACTCCTTACCGTTGTTGATGGCACGTGGAGGGTAAGGCTTTATTTCGGTCTGGAAATCCCATGGCAGCGTGCGATCATAGTTTAACTTAAGAATGCTTTGTTACTAAAAACAATTAAGTGGTAAATGTTATTGCTGGCCACCTGTCAACGTAGGTTTTAGCTTTTGTAATACAAAATGGATTTTTAATCTTTATCCAATAACTTATGAACTGTATGGTAAACGTAATTTTCTGCGAGTTTATTTTAATACCAGATAATGTGGTTATCATGTATGGTTTGATGCTGTCGTTTAATATAGGATGCTATTCTTGTTATAATATTGATTTAATATTATCGTTGTCATGTTTGGGGTTAAATTTGTAATATTATCGTTGTCATATTTGGGGTTAAAATTGTAGTTTAATATTAAGTAGTTTAATGTCAGGGTTTAATGTTATGATTTAATATTATGGATTAATATTAGGTGGCTTAATATTAAATGGTCAATATTATGGTTTAATATTGTGGTTAATATTTAGGTTCTAATATTTTGGTTTTAATATTATCATTTAATATTAGGGTTTTAGGATTGCTGGGCTAATATTTTGGTTTCAAGACTGACGTTTAATATTATGGTTCAGTTATAGATGTCGATTTATGGTATTGATATTATGATTCCCTTGCTGATGGTAACCATTTAAGTGAACGTTATTATCATTTTAATTGTTAGGTTATGGTATTCTGGGAAGCAAAGATTATGGCGATGTTATGGTAAATTAATTAATGCACTTTATTACGACTAGGATGGTATCTCGTCGTTTAGTGAAAATCAAATGGATGAAATGTCTGATGTTAAAGCTTGTGGACTTGCAATAGGAAAAGGAAGAATGTTATGGCATACATATGTCATTGAATAATTGTCTATAAATTTCGTAATTGTAATCTATGGTTTTGAAATATGAAATTGTAATGTTCTTACCATATAAACAAATTGCAAGGTTAGAGTTTGATATGTATGACCATTATTTTTATTCCAATGTTATTGTAATTAAAAATGAAATGATATGGTTATCTTATTGTAATGTTAGTGTAATCTCTTGATATTGATAAGACATACATGGTGGAATGTCCTGGATTTACGTACAATAAAATGATCGGAGTTAGTAAATGAGGGTTGTTGATGCATTTGAGTAATGTTGAACTTGGGTTTCGTTGTCGGAGTCCCTTTGTCGTGCGCCTTCCATAAAGGACGTAGTCGCTCTTCTTGTTTATGTTGTACTTGATAGTAATCAGTTGGTTGTTGGTCAGTTGTGTTAGGCAGGATATAGACACCTCTTGTCGCTTAGTATTTATGTCTGTGTGTAATTTCTGTATAAAGAATCCAGTGCCGTATCAAGAGTCTCGGGCCCTTTAAAGGCAGGGTTTCCACTCTTGCGACACCCTGACAGAGATTTATTAGTTTTTGCCTGAGTAGTCGGTCAGGAGCCTGTCTAATCTTCTTTCGAGAAGACATAAGACTAAAAGCCCTGCTTTTCTGTGCAGAAATAGTAAACTCTACTGTTGGATTCTTCCATCTGTGACTGTACTGTACTTAACACCTGGTGTCGTTTTCTTCTTACAGCTTCTAGTTGTACGCCTTATGTCTAGGGGCGTTTATTGCTTGTTGTCACTGTAATATGTCGGGGTCATCTTGTTGTGTTCGTCTTGCTTGCATCTTGTTCTAGGTCGGGTTACTAGTTTCTGCCTGAGCAGTCGGCCAGGAGCATGTCTAATCTTCTTTCGAGAAGACATAAGACTAAACGCCCTACTTTCATGTGCAGAAATAGTAACCCTAAAACATGGATTCCTTCCTCTGTGTTCTTACTGTGCACCCCCAGTATGTCCTAATGTTTGTGTTGTGCGCCTTATGCCTATGGTCGTATATTGTTGCAGTCACTCATTGTGTGCCTTCAGTCTTCTTGTGTTGAACATCGTGGTTGCATCTTGTTGGTTGTCGAGTGGCGACGTAGAGTCAGGTGTGTTTGTTACTTCTACACACGCGCACACACCTTAAACAAAAAAAAAAAATTGCACCTGTTCTCAGTGATGTCGTCGTAACAAGGAGGTCGTTACAAGAAAAAACATTTACATATCACCATGAAATAGCATGCAAACCCTAGTTGTAAACCTTCCTTCAAGAGAAATGCCAAAAATGCCAAAAAATGTCTTCCTTCAACAAGTGCGCCTCACTAAACTGGCAAATTTACCCAAGTAGGGTGCTCAAATCAGATCTCACTAATGAGTGAGTGATGTCTTATGTTAAAATGAGGCTAAAACTCCTCAATATATATTGTATCAATGACCTTAATTAATTTTAGGTCATAAAAAATGGTCGACAAGACCACAATATTGTTTTTACATTAAATTGTCAAATTAAAACCCTAACTAAGCTGTAAAAAAGGTAAAAGCCCCTTCAAGGGACGTGCTAGCCCCTTTTAGGGCAGATGAGACATCTAGGAAAAAAACATTATCCCCCTAGGGGCCTCTGCAACATGCCACACGTGCCACTGTTGCCCAGTCTGCCTCCATGAATGTCCATGAAGCTGGATGACGTCATGGTGAGGATGGGGGCGTCCAGAGCCTTCCAAGGCCAACGTTCCACTGAAAATGGGTCATTCCCCTAGGTCGGGCTCCGCCAAAGTGCCTCTGATGGAACGCCCTCTTCTTCTCCAGTGCAAGACCCTAATCAACCATTGTCCTATCTCTACCCCCTGATGGGGTCTCAACATCCATTTGGTGGGCTCTTCAACCCCATGGAGGTCCGAACTGATCATCTCCCCATGTGTACCATTCCAAATGGTACCTGTCCATCGGGCATGATCCTGCACATCAGAAGCTACGCCCTCCATGGGCTCATTAGTCACTGGGATAATAGCAATGTTAATCACGTTTCATCATCAATATTATCAAACATATGCATAAGACCCTAATACATCAATCAATAGCTCAAAGACATTACAAAAACCTACAATACAAGACTAGAGAAAAAGACAAGACATCTTATTGGGCTAGTATCCACAAGAAAGGGGAAGTTTCCAGGAAGGTTTCATCCAAGCCATGTAAGTGAGGTGATGTGGCTGGGAATGTTCAAACATGTGGGTGAAGTGAGAGCCAGGGATGCATGATGTTATATGTGGGTGCCTTTGTAGAAGGTGAGTTGTATCTGTCATAGATCTAATTTTTCCAAGCCCGTTATTGCCTTTATTATTTTTTAATTGTTTTTTCTTCTTCCTTTTCTTTTTATTCAAGGGCTAACCAGAGGACATTGCCTTGGCATGGTGACCAGAGTTAACAATGTTACCCACAAGTACTTTCACAGAAATGATAAGGTTGGCTCGTGATGAGACCCCCTTTCCCTTGGCCATGTAACCAAAGGTCACTGCCCTGGCGTGGTAACTAGATGGTGGCAATGTCATACTGTTAGGTACCCATGAACCTAATAGGCTGGCTCGTGATGAGACCCCCTATCCTCTTGACTAGGTCTTGTTTATATTTTCCGGGTCCCTCTTGTTTCTTACTGAGAGGTTTTTTATTCCCTTCTTGGGGATCCTTGGGCGAAGCATCTCGAGGTTTTATTTCTAAGCTTTTATCTTTTACCAGCTGCTTTTACCTTCTGGGCCTTTAGCCCCTTCTTCCCACGAGATAAGGTGCAATCCTACAAACAGATCAACCCAATGCCCGAACAAGGGGAATGGGGAAAGTGAGCGGGAGATAAGATGAAATAGTGGTGCTATGAGGGGAGCGGACGATGGCCTTTCAGAAATCCCCCAGTGGCAAACCAGACCTATGGGCACAGGCTTGCTAGGATACCTTGTCAATCTCCCAGATCATGGTCAAGTGGGCTAATGTAAGATCCAAGCGGTTGTTAGAGATAAAAGGAATCAGATGCATATATTTAAAGGTTTTAATGATCAAAAGTGACACATACCATGATACCTGGACCAATTACCTCATGGAGCAAGAACCTCCTACAATACAAGACCAAGTCGAAGGTGATGGATGTTGATGTTGTTGACAAGACGAATCTGATGAGAGAAGAAAAGGATGGGCCCTCCAGGGCTATGCTCGGGTCAATCCTGCTCTCACTACTCCATGTCTAGGAATTGTGGGCCTCGAGACATGACCCCCTGGTTATCCTTAAAAATTAGGGATAACAGGAGCCATTCCTCTGATTTGACATGAATAAAGAGCTTTATGTGTTGTTTTTGGCCTAAATTCTTGGTGTTCCAATTGATTTCTAAATTATTGCATGTGTTTGGAGCTAATCCTTTAGTGGGGGTCGATTTGGCACCATCAGAGTGTTTTTTTCTTGCTGATTTTCTCTCTATTTCCTTCCAATAGTTCGCTCTGCTTGAGTTTTCCACCAAAAATTTCACTTTAATTTTTTTTTTATGTAGGTTTTGGGGGAGGTCAACTAACCCTCATTCAAAGCCCTTGTTGTGTGTTCTTTGATTTGTGGTTTTGCAGGTTTAATCCTATCTATCAAGCAACACATCCTTAGGGTAGCCTCCCTGTGGTTGGCATGCACCAACCCAAAATGAGAGGGGTGAAATCATTCTGACCTTAGGATAGAAACCCCTAAATTAAGTCTAGGTTTGATTCCCTCATACTACAATTGACTTGAAACCTAGGGTGTCAGATTTAGCCTTAACACACATATTTTTTGCAAGTAGAGATGTAATATTCATGAGAATGTAGATGAAGGTCATAAGGCAGACAACTATGATGCATGGCACATCCCATATGATCTTGATGAGAATGTCAAGGAAGAAACAAGTACTAAACAGGAGCAGAAGCATGAGGATGAACTCAGTGATATGGACACTACAAGAAACCATAGTTCACGAAGAGGAGGAGAAGATTCACCACAGAGAAGAGAAAGAGGTGATAGTAATGGAGCACCAAGAAGGTTATCATGCCAAGCTCACCTACTTGAGAGGTATAAAGATTATGCTTTGATGACTAATGTAATGAATATCATAGAACCTTTAAATTTTAATCAAGCCAATGAACATAAGGAATGGAGAGTTGCAATGAAGGAAGAGTATGAGTCCATAATAAAAAATGACACTTGGGAATTAACATAATTGCCTAAGAACAAGGTTCCCATAGGATCCAAATCCCTGTATAAACCCAAATTTAAAGTTGATGGAAGTATAGATAAATATAAAGGTAAGTTGGTTGCAAATGGGTATTCATAGAAAGAGGCCATTGATTATGAGGATACATTTGCACCTGTAGCTAAGCTCAATACAATTAGATTGATGATTGCTTTAGCTACAAAACATAATTGGAAACTTCATCAGTTAGATGTTAAGTCTGCTTTTTTAAATGGGAAACTAAAAGAAGAAGTATATCTCATACATCCAGAAGGATTTGTAAAGAAAGGTCAAGAACATCTAGTGTATAAATTAAAGAAATCTTTATATGGACTAAAACATGCACCAAGGTCATGGTATGAAAATATTGACTCTTTCTTTCTTCAAAAAGGTTTTATGAAAAGTAAGGGTGATCATAATCTCTATATCAAGTCAGATCAAAAGGGGCATGTTGCTTTGATTTCCTTATATGTTGATGATCTCGTTATGACTGGTACTGCATCTCAGTTAATTGTTGAAATAAAAAGACAATTGTCACAGGTTTTTGAAATGAAAGACCTTGGAGAATTGCATTATTGTTTAGGTCTGGAAATATGGAGAGAAGTTGGTCAGATGCTAGTTACACAGAGCAAATATACAAGGGAGCTTCTTAACAGGTTCAATATGAGTCAGTGTAAAGCAATATCAACTCCTTTAGAACATAATGCCAAACTCTGCAGTGATGATGGAACAAAAGAGGTAGATGGTACATTGTATCGCCAGTTAGTGGGAAGTCTAAACTCTCTCACCACAACTAGGCCAGACATAGCCTACTTAGTCAGCATCTTGAGTCAATTCATGGCCAAACAGCATACAAGTCACTGGTTAGCAGCAAAAAGGGTACTTAGATATCTAAAAGGAACCGCTAATTTTGGTATTAAACATACTAATGAATCTAATGTTAAGCTGACAGGTTATTCTGATTCAGATTGGGCGGGAAATCCTGATGACAGAAAGTCAACTACACGTTATGCATTTAGCATTGGATCGGGGGTCATATCATGGAGCAGTAAGAAGCAGCCTACTGTATCTTTATCATCAACCGAAGCTGAATACAAAACTTTGTGCAGTGCTACTTGTGAAGTAGTCTGGATGAGGCGAATTCTTGAGGAAGTAGGAGAAGAACATAGGACTCCAACGATTATCAAGTGTGATAATCAAAGCTCCATCAAACTTACTAATAATCCAGTGTACCATGCCAAATCCAAGCATATTGAGACTCATTATCATTTTGTTAGGGAAAAGATGCAATCAAGAGAGATAAATATAGTTTACTGTAATACTAATGAAAATATGGCTGACATCTTTACAAAGCCCCTAGGCAAGACAAAATATGAGTTATTTAGATGTAAATTAGGTGTGTTTGAAAATAAACTTCTCCATTGAGGGGGAGTGTTAGAATAATGGAGAAGTTTCTAAGTTGTGTGTGTTTCTAGAATTCTTTTCTTGGCTTCTCGTTTCTCATTGTTTACGTCTAGTTGAGATTGAGTCTTGATTGAGTCTTTATTTGGTTCTCAAATCCTATTTTGTAGGAACTGATTAACCACATTGTAAAACTATATATGTACCTCATTTTGGTGAATGCAAAGATGTGAATGCTGAGTACAATTTCGCAGTCTCCAGGTAGAGCACAGTCTCTCCTGAGAGCTGCCACTCATTATTGTTTTGTCTCAATAATTTGACTAGTATTTGCTGCAGCCTTTTACTTCATACAAATATCTACCAGTTGCTACTAAAAAACAAAAACAAAGACTCATCAACAAATCCGCATGTGCCACACTATCTTTTACCCTACCTTTTCCCAAAATGAGAGGAAGTGGCTCACGAGAGTTGGGGAAATTATAGTCACTGGAAAGAGTGTTCATAAAAACAGTACATATGATTGCAATGGGGTTGTGGCCCCTTTCAGACATTTCTTGTATCGGCTTGTAATTATGGCAGTGAAATGTAACATTAGCATCACATCCCTTCTGTCATTTCTCAAAGCACCTATCTAGCTCCTGCAACTGTCCTTTTGTTACAGAGACCATCGTTTACTGCTGAATGTATCACAAAGTCGGTGTCAA
>ML815556.1:24030-49586 GCA_009831015.1 Picea engelmannii
TTGTTGAAGCTTGCCTTCTTTGCAGAGACCATAAATAAAAGCACTGTATGTGATCACATCTGGAGTATACCCCTTATCCAGCATTTCGTGAAGCATTTTGGTGGCCTCTTGCAATTGTCCTTCCTTGCAGAGACCATCAATAAATACATTGTATGTGACAATATTAGGACATATGTTATGTTTTGGCATTTCACACAAGAGCTCCCTAGCCACATCCAACTTGCCTTCCTTACAGAGACCATCAATAAGAACAGTGTATGTGATAACATTTGGACGGTACCCCTTATCCCACATTTCATGAAGCACCTTGATGGCTTCCTCCAATTGCCCTTCCTTGCAGAGACCATCAATAAATACATTGTATGTGACAACATCAGGACATATATTTCTGTCAGCCATTTCATCGAAAAGCTTCCTAGCCTCGTCCAACATACCTTCCTTGCAAAGGCCGTCAATCAAAGTATTGTATGTAATGACATTGGGATAATAACCTTTGTTTAACATCTCATACAGTAGTTTCTTGGCATCTTGGAGCTTACCTTCTTTGCATAGTCCATCCATGAGAATGCTCAACGTGCACGTATCAGGCTCATGGCCTTTCTGTAACATAACAGCCAACAACCCGAATGCCTCGTGGGTTTTCCCTGTCTTGCAGAGCCCATGTATTAGGGTAGTGTACGTAACAACATTAGGAACCTGTTTTTTGTCCACCATTTGATTGAAAAGTTTCACAGCATCCTCTATTCTGCCCTCCCTGCCAAGCCCTTTCATGAGCGTACTGAAGGTTATTACATCTGGAACATACCCATGTGCTTCCATTTCCTCAAACACTTTGAATGCATAATCAATTCTACCTGTTTCACAGTGGCAATTGATGACGATGTTTAAAGTTGTGAGATCCGGAACAATCCCTGCTTCAATCATATGTTTGTAAGCAGACAAAGCTATCTGGTGTCGATTATCTCGGGCTAGTCTTCTTAAGAGAAGATTGCAGGTGATGAGAGATGGAACGGATTTAGCTGAAAGAAGCACTGTCTTGAAGGTCTCCAATGCTTCTGGAATCCTGTTGGCATAACACAAATTTTTAATGCGTTTCTCTGTATTGCTGTTAGCATTGGGGGTGTGGGAGGAGTGCATATCGCGAGAGGAGTATGGTAGGGTTTTAAGAGGGGAAATTTTATGGGTTGGATGCCTGTTTCTGTTTGAAGAAGGATGAGGAGGGGGTTGAGAAATAACGGCAAGTGAAATGTTGGATATGGAAAGCATGGTGTGTGAATCAAGATGGCGATTGAGAATAGTGGCAGAGAAGATGTAATGCCCACACTTTCACACCCCTTGTTGTGTTATTCTTGCTGTGCTATCTTCATCTTATCTGTATCTGTATCTCCAGGCACGGATTGTGTGTTATATCTTTCTGCCCGGCCATCGATTGACATAGATAAGATCGTGAGGTCAGTCATACTTAACCTCCAGTCGGTCCCTTAACCTCCAGTCAGTCCCTTAAGACGAGATCGTGAGATACTTAACCTCCAGTCAGTCCCTGTATCTTTCTTCCCCGACTAAAATCGGCCATCTATAGCCATGAAGTTAATGAGTGCTCGAAAGTATTTCTATTCAGTCCACTAGAAAATCTGACCTGTCTCTGTACGTTTCAATATCGAAAATTAGTTGATGTATAATATTTATTGGATTGAGAGGAGCGATGGCCGTTTTAGAGTTTAATATGATTACATTGATAGATTTTATTTTACTCTATCCACACGAATGTGAGATACAAAATTTACATTTAGTGTCAATAAAATTAAGCAAGAAATTACCATAACTAATGGTGTAATGGTTGATTACCATAACTAATGGTCGATTCTAAATCATGGAATTGGCACACACCATTGAGTTTGGTTCTCTTTTCTTTGCATCAAAGACTTGCTACATTGTTGACTCTACTCTTAATTCTTTGTTTTTTCCTTATATTATTTTTTCAACTAACTTTGTTGTACATCTTACTAGATCTTCTTGAAAAACTTATTCCTAATCTCTAATATGCAAATTCAACCTCTCCCTGATTTGTTCGTACACTACTTAATTATTGTAGAAGAAAGTTCGTTGAGTTTCTACATCCCCATTTCCACATACTCTATTCACACGTCAAATGTGAGATAACAAATTTACATTTAGTGTTAATAACATTAAGCAAGAATTACCATAACTAGAGTCAACAGTGTAATGGTCGATTCTAAATCATGGAATTGGCCCACACCATTGAGTTTGGTTCCCTTTGCTTTGCATCAAGGGCTTGCTAAATTGTTGACTCTACCCTCAATTCTTTGTTTTTTCCCTACATTATTTTTTCAACTAACCTCGTTGTACGTCTCACTAGATCCTCCTGAAAAACTTACTCAAAATATCTAATATGCAAATTCAACCTCTCCCTGATTTGCCAGTACACAACTTATTGTAGAAGAAAGTTCATTGAGTTTCTACATCCCTATTTCCAGATACTCAGCACGACCTTTACTCCCATAGATCCTTTGGTTGTTGTCATCTTCCTAATTCACATTTCAACTTTTGTGAGTTGGTTTTGAGTTATGTTTATTCTATGTTTTCATGCCATGGGATCTTAAGCTTAAAGTAGTTTTGCACTTTGATCTCTACTTGTCTATTGGGAACCTGCTCTTTGTATACAAAGATCGACGACAAACCTGACCTTCTTAGACCCCACATCGCTCAAACCCAACTCTCCTCTTCGTTTGCAAGGCTCGATCTACCAAACCCCTAACCTAGTCAAAGCCCGACCCTCTCCTTCATGAGAAAACCCTTCTCTCCACTGACTCTTGACTCTCATAGAACTAACTCCCCTATTTGTGTGTAGTTCTTGAAACTAAACCCAAACATGCTCAAACCTCAACTCCCCTCAAAACAAACCCATCTCTCTCCCCACCTTTAGTGCAAACCTAAACTTTCCTCAACATTGACCCTCAACTCCCCTTAGCATAGGCCCAACTCAGGAAAATTCAGGGTTCTTGAGCAGGGTCAACCAACAAGCAAACTCAAGCAAAGGATTTATTGAATATGGTTATCGCTCTTGTGAACAAAGTGGTAGAGGCACAATTCAAAAACCATCACCTGAAATAATTCGTGATCAAGATGAAAAATTGGGAAAAGATAGATCTTCAAAACCCACTTGGGGACACTCTGAAATATGAAATCACTGACGTTCAAAAGATCTAAGAGGAGATGAGAACCCAATAGGTATAACTCAAATAGGGGACGAATTATTGGGTACATGGTTGTTCAGAAAAATACATGACATTCAAAAGATGTAAGAGGATATGAGAACCCAATAGGTATAGCTCAAATAGGGGACAAATTATTGGGTACATGGTTGTTCAGAGAAAGACAACACCTCCCCACCCATCCCCCCCCTAGTTCATTGAAGTTGAAGAGGTGGTGTAAGCCAAACTCACTAAGGAACACCATAGGCATGCCAAGGAATTTAAACTTATGGTGTGTGCACTCCCCCCTCTACCTCTTCAAACCCTTCTCTCATGGGCACTTCTTTCCTTTACGACAACCTTGATCTAAAGGATATCAACGTAAAGAGAGCTTAGGTTGGGGACAACTCTACACTTTTCATCTGATTTAGGATGTTAGGGGGTCATCTTAGAGGCTAAGAGATGTCTCTCCTCCCTCCCTCATAAGATATTCCTAAATGCTAACTTCACAAGATCCCAATTCGTTGAGCTCAAGCAATCTAGAGAATAGGGTATGGCAACTAGGAAAGGAGGCAAGTGGGTTGTTATTGAGGACCTCAAAGAATCCATTTGTGACTCCTCTTCTCCTATGTGATCCATGCCTTGGTCTAAATGATAGGCTTGTAAGGGTTGGGAGGGGTCATTATCCATTTCCATTACTTGTTGGAATTGTAATGGTGCATTCATTTCATCATCATGCACACTATTAGATGTGCTTAGGACCCTATGACCTCCTTTTTCTCACCGAGACATGTGTGAGCCTTGTGAGGACGCCACTTTTCATCTGAGGTTCAGGGGGGCTTCATGCCTCATCCTTGACACTCTTCAAGATAAGGTTTCTATGATCACCTCTACGGAGAACACCGAATTCATATGTGTTTGAGTCCCGAGGCAATGCCCCACTACCTCATGACATTTACTTCATTGTTTTCTATTTCCCCCAATATCCTCACACTTCACACTGAAGAATGCACATGATGGGGACCATTCCCTTGACCTATATGCTAACATCTCTTATTATTCTAATCTTAACAAGGTTATTATTTTGAGGGATTTCAACACCCATACCAAGGCTCTACATTGATGACTTCATGATAGATCCAAGGATGTCTTTCCCATGAAGTGGATTTCATGTGCACCATGAACCTTCATAGGACTTTAGATGATGACCTTGGACCCCTTACAACCTATGGGAGTGATAAGGTGGATTTGAGAATGCTAAAAAATTAATAGTCTCAAATGGTGATGGAAATGACTCCATTGCGTGAGATCGATGAGATCTTTCCAACGCAACTTGCATGGACTCAAATAGATGTCGTATGAGAAAGATATGGCCTTCTGAAGTTTTGGAAAAACAGGAAAAATGGAAAGGGTAGGTGCCACATGGCATCACTGGAAGGATGACACGTGGCACTATAGGATGGACATGTGGACTGTACAGATGGACACGTGGACTATACAGATGCTAACGTGGCATTATATGTATGATGAGGTGCCACTGTATGGATGATGATGTGGACTGTACAATAGTGACTAGGCAGGTTGACTGTCCAACAGGGGGACCAATCAAATGGTGACACGTGGCCCAACCAGAGGGTGTCGCGTGGCACTCAAATTTATCCAATTTGGTCTATGGAGAAAAATTTGTTTGAGAATGACCAGCGTGGGATTCGAACCTCGGACCTATCAAAACCAAAGTATACGACTTACCAATCGGACTTATCGTTGGGACTTGTTACCCACGTGGCATAAAATTTATTTGAATTAGAGGATAGCCAGCGAAAACATCGACGAGAGGTTCAAACCTGCGACCTCCTTGGCACCAATGAATTCAACCAAGCGCCCGAACCAACCGAGCTACCATACCACTTGTAAAAGTTTGTTGGCCATATTCTATTTAAAGAGCATGTTATAACAGTACGCCAAAGAGGGGGTGGGACGTCCGCGGGTATCATTGCGCAACCTCCACCCGCATATTCCAACGCCTCGAACGTTACACGTTGTAGAGCCTGTCAACGGATATTTATTTATGTTGTAGTTAATTGTCAACATGAATATAGTGGGTCGAGCGGGATTTGAATCCCCGACCTCCATTATATAAACCCAATGCTTTCACCATTGCACCACAAAGGAGCCTTTTGGCCAGAACTCTAAGTCGAGTTCTTTTATGCTATGTTTTTAGTCCTTATTAGGAGTATGTAGTTTGTAAAGATTTTTTATGAAGCTTTTTCAGAGGAATTATTAGGGAGCCTTGAGAGACTTTTGTAGAGAGTCTTTATAATCTCGTTGATAGAGAGTAAGCAAGAAATTTTCTTACGAATGTAGTCATTTTGTATGTCGCAATTCAATGTCATTGGGAATCTATGGGAGTCATACGGTGTTTATAGTCAAAAGTCTCAGTTTTCCGAGGCGGGTAGAAGGTGATAATTACGCATGAGGTTGTGCAACAGAACAATAAGTCAGTCACAGGATGGGTCAATCTGTAATGTAGTGCCATTGAACATCTATGGAACTATAGAGTGTTTATAGTCAAAAGTTTCAATTTTTCGAGACGAAGTTTATAGTGACATCCACATTTGAGTTCTCTGTAGCAAATCAAAAGGTCCTTAGTGACAGAACCTTGTAAGTTATGGGATGGGACAATAAGACACATGTTGTGAGACCTCTTTGAGAAGGAGGATAGCCACCTTATGTGAGAGCCAAGTTGGGACAATGAAATCTTTGCAAAGAAGAATTAATGAAGCAGTTCATGGGTTAAGAGTGCCCAGAGATGTAGCCAAAATATTTGTTGAACTCTGTTAACAACTTGTGTAATGTTCCATTTGACTTTTTATTGGTCTTGCTTCACTTCATTTCAACATTTTATTTCTGCAAGTTAATTGTGCAAATTAATGAAATTTGGTTAAGTGGATTCACTTGATAGATGCAAATAGTCAGTAATGGTCATAATTCTTGAATCGGGTTGGATATTAATGTATGTTTATGAGTTAAATTGACATCTAAGAATTTTTGGATCAAGTGGTATCAGAGTTGGATTGATAGGTATTTGCAAGTGAATCCAAGCAAGGTGAAGGCACGCTTAAAGACTTCCATTTTGAAAGTGCAGATCTTGGTTGTAAAAAGAACAACCATGGGCAAAGCATCGAAGCAAGAATGGCTTCAAGAGCTCGAAGAGATCAACTAGATTATTCAGGAAGAGAATGTTGGGTTGAGAAGGTTGTTGCACATATTAGAAGATGAGAAACGAAAGTTGCATCTTAAATTATAAGCCACAGAAGTGGCTTTGGTAAAGTTTTAGAGTGCAGAAGGATTAAATAAACCATCCTTCACACCAGATTCAAAAACTGTTTTTAAGGTATACAATAGAAGTAATTCTTTGATCTCGCATTCTTCCCATCAAGATGATTCTTTGGTGCATTTGAAAATCACACTAAAGGTGTTGGGTTGAAATTGCTAATGAAAATGAGATATGAAGGAAAAGTCCTTGGAGTTAATGGCCAAGATATAGTTAATCCCATAGAAGTGGTAGAACGACCTTGTTATGCAGGATTGGGTTATGGAAAAGAGGAAGTTGGAGAATGCTCCAAAACAACAAAGGCAAGAAATTCTTCAAGAGATGAGTTTAAGTCAGTGCAGAAAGAACACTCGCAAGTTGGTGATGCATCACACCATGATGGTGACAGTGATTGCAAGTCATCTCCAAATAGAGACGAGCATTACGAAGGACGAGCTAAGTCAAGTTCTCCTCTTCAAGTCTGCACTAAAGACAACCATGAAAGGTATAGAGGTCATGATGACTTAAAATATTTCTTTGATTATAAGATGAATAATCATGCAAGTCAAACCTTGTGGAATATGTACCCTTGCAATTTTTTTCAATCACCTAACCATTATGTGGCCAAGTGTCGAAATAGGAAATATTTGAACAAGAAGTTGATCATGTCCACCGAAAAGGAGGCAAGACATGAAGAATACCTTCCAAGTCCACATGGCAAGAAGGGATCGTTGTCCAAGAGAATGGGAAATAATTATTTCACTCATTGCAATATGAGTGGACACGGAATGGAGAAGTGTTGGAAACTTCATCCACAACTTCGTCCGAAGCAATTCAAGGAAGTTGTGAATGTACCTACAAAGAGACAGGTAGTAGCATCAGCCGAGGTTGATGATTTTGTTGAGAAGTTCAAGAATGAATTCTCTCTGATGGTTTGTCTTGGTAGTATAGTGTATGAGGACATTGAAGCATGGTTTGTGGATAGTGGCTCATCTTGCCACATGACGAAAATGAGGTCAATGTTCTTTAGCTTTTCAGAGATAGATTCAGACTGTTATGTGGGTTGTGGAACTAATACCCAACATGCAATGAAGGGGGTTAGATGTGTGAGATTCCAGCTAGAGTCCGGAGGATATCTGGAAATGACAGAGATGTTGTTTGTTCTAGAGCTAAAGGTAAATTTGCTCTCAGTATCAGCTTTGGAAGATGAGGGATATGGATTTGCATTCTAGCATGGAAAGGTGATCATATATCCAGAGATAGCTACATAGGACACAACAATAGTGCTCGGTGTCAGATATGAGAGGTTATACAGGTTGCTACGAAAGCCTGTGATTGGATCCAATGGGTTATTGGATTCAAAGTCAGTGTCAGTATTAGAGACATACAATTGTGAGGCTTCTTCTAGTATTGTTGGAAGAAGAATCCCATGAAGAATCCCACCTATCCAGGGAAGATTCCATTAAGGAGAAGCAACCTAAAGTGGAACATTCATGGTTATCATTTTTTAATAGCCAAGTTTAGCATGCATATGTAGCACCTCCAAATCATTTTTCCATTGTTGTAAAGTAGGATAGAAATAATCTTCTTTGTATGAAGTATGGAGGTAGAGTATTTATTAAAAGAGTGAAATAGGTATAAATGGTTGTTATTTAATGTCATGTCCATGTAATATGTATATCTTAATGCCTTGTGAGAAGCAAGTCAAACATCATAGTCGCTTTTGGAAACATGTTTGAATTTTTCTTTCAGGGAAGTGAGTAAAGGAGTTGAACAAGAGGTTCATTCAGAGACTCCAATAAATACATCAGGAAGTACAAGGACAGTTAAAGGAGGGCCAAGCCAAGATGGGAAAGACATGACAAACACCATAATGATCAGCTCCAAAATGGAGATCAATTTGAAGTGCATATCACCAAAGTGGATAGAAACCAAAAAAGTGAAGAAGTTGATCCTTAGTTGCTGAGTAATCCAGACTTTTGGAGGTCCAAAAGTTCTTCCAGTGGGGAGGTGTGATCTAGGTGGATTTGAGAACACTAAAAAAATGATAGTCTCAAATGGTGATGGAAATGATTCCATTGCATAGAGCTTGACGAGAGCTTTACAACACAACTTGAACAAACTCAAACATACGTCGTATGAGAAAGATATGGCCTTATGAAGTTTTGGAAAAATGGGTAAAAATGGAAAAGGGCAAGTGCCACGTGGCATCATTGGAAGGATGACATGTGGCACTATAGGATGGACACATGGATTGTACATATGCTAACATGGACTATACAGATGCTGACGTGGAATGTACAGATATTGATGTGGCACTGTAGAGATGATGATGTGGAATATATGACAGTGACTTGGAAGTGACTGGGCACGTTGACTATGAAACAGTTGGACCAATAAAATGGTGGCATGTGGCCCAACCAGAGGGTGCCACGCAACACTTCGAATTTAGCCAATTTGTCCTATGGCAATAAATTTGTTTGGGAACGACCAATGTGGGATTCAAACCTCGGAGTTGTCATCACCAAAGTCTACACCTTACCAATCGGTCTATCGGTGGGCCTTGTTACCCACATGGAATACAATTTATTTGAATTAGAGGATAACCAACAAAAACGTTGGCGGGAGGTTCGAACCTGTGACCTCCTTGGTGCCAACGACTTCAACCAAGCGCTTGAACCAACCGGGCTACCATACCACTTGTAAAAGGTTGTCGGCCATATTCTATTTAAAGACAATGTTATAAAAATATTCCAAGGGGGGGGGAGGTCCATGGGTTTGGCCCCGCAACCTTCGCCCACATATTCCAACACTTCAACCGTTGTGCCAAGGACACACGTTGTAAGTCCCACCAACGAATATTGATTTATGTTGTAGTTAATTGTCGATGGGAATATAGTGGGTTGGGTGGGTTTTGAACCCTCGACCTAAATTATATAAACCCCATTCTTTCGCCATTACACCACAAGGGAGTCTTGTAGCCAGAATTATGAGCTAAGTTCTTGTATGTTATTCTTTCAGTCCCTATCAGTAGTATGTAGTTTGTAAATCTTTTTTATGAAGCTTTTTGAGGAGCTTTTTTAGAGGAGTTATTGGGGAGCCTCAAGAGACTTTTGTAGAGAGTCTTTGTAATCTAGTTGAGAGAGAGTAAGCAAGGAATTTTCTTACAAATGTAGTCCTTTTGTATGTTGTAATTCAGTGCCATTGGGAATCTATGGGAGTCATAGGGTGTTTAAAGTCAAAAGTCTTAGTTTTTCGAGACATAGATGATGGTGACAATTACACCTAAGGTTGTGCAACATAGTAGAAACTCAGTCACATGATGGGTCAATCTGTAATGTAGTGTCATTGAGCATCTATGGAACTATAGAGTGTTTATAGTAAACAATTTCAGTTTTCTAAGACAAAACTAATAGTGACATCCAGACATGAGTTCTATGTACCATATCATAAGGTTCTTATTGAGAGAGCCTTGTAAGTCCCAGGATGGGACAATGAGCCACATGTTGTGACACCTCTTTGAGAAGGAGGATAGTCATTTAATGTGAAAGTCGGGTTGGGAGAATGGAGTCTTTGCAAAAAAGAATTAATAAAGTGGTTTGTGAGTTAAGCGAGCTCGAAGACATAGCCAAAAGATTTGGTGTAATCCGTTAACAACTTGTGTAATGTTCCATTTGACTTGTTGTTGTTCTTACTTCACTTCATTTCACCATTTTAATTCCACAAGTTAATTGTACAAATTAATGAAGTTTGGTTAAGTAATTGGATTCACATGATAGATGCAAATAGTTAGTAGCAGTCATAATTTTTGAATCAGGTTGGATGTTAATGTATGCTTATGAGTTAAATTGACATCTAAGTATTTTTGAATCATGGGGGAACCTTATACAACTCAGGGAATCACATGATATATTATTGTTGAATGGTCTTTTGTGTTAATCGCACTCAAGGGGCTTCACTTCCTTCCCTCACAGTGGTAGGATTGTGTGGTTGATTATGTCTTGGACAAAAAAGAGCTACTCCTTCATATCCACAATTTTTTCATCGACCTCCTTTCCCTTGCAAAGAACACCCTCCTATCCTTCTCCCTCTTCGCCCACACCCTCCCTCTCTCATACCTTAACCCTACCTAATGCCCCATGCACCACTATCTTCTTTGAAAAGGAGCATGTTGACTCCTATATGACCCACCTATGGTAGTAGATCCCTCACTTCCCCCATTTATCATCCCTTGAGAMAACCTTGACCAAGTATGAGTTCCTTTCCACTGTTGTTTGGGATACTAATCTCAATTCATACCCACATTACATTCAATAGTCCACCCATGCCCCCACACCTAGATTTTACCCCATGAATCATTGGTTTGAAAAGGAGTGCAAATTCCATCATAAATATCTTTATTTCTATTTTACTCATGAACTCCCTTCTTTTCCATGCCTTCAAAAGTTTTATTGTTTCATCCTCTTCCATAAAAATCATGCTTTCCTTTCAGTATAGAGGCAGAACCTTTGTGAAGCATTCTACAACTCCCCTAAAAAAAAATTATGCACCCTTTTCCTTAGACACATCTTGCTTCCCTGGATTTAGACCCCCAGTCCATGTTTCATCATATGACCTCCCTTTATGAAGTTTATGTTTAGGTCACTACCTACATTTTATTGCTCCCATCTTGTCATATTTTATCTTTTAGGAACCTCAAATGTGTTTTCAAATTCATGAGAACTAATAGGGCAGTTGTTGAGGAAGGGTTCTGAGCCAAGTTCCTCAACATGGTATCCATTCCCTTGACTCTCACATTGTTTATTTGTTTAACCATGTTTTTTTTTTTGGGTTGGTCCAACCCATCATCCACTCAATCCTTAAGTCAAGAGCCAACACATATATGAATAACTATAGAACCATCACAATTGGACACACCTTCTCCAAACTATATTCTATGGTCTGTTACTTATGGTTTTCTAGCAAGCCTAAGAGGAGGCATCTTGAGGATGGAGCATAGGAAAGTTTCTATCCAGAGTATAAAATGTTGACCATATTTTCACCACTTAAATCCATTATCGAGAAACCTTATGATCACTCTTTAAAAAAAATTGATGCTTAGATATGGACTTTCGAAAATCATTTGATGCAATCCTATGAAACTCAGGGTTTGTTTCATAAGCTCCATGACATTCGTATTTTAGAGACACACTTAGCTACAATTATGACACTATGAGTCGGTTTCTTAGTCACCCCTATACAACCTATGACCTTTTAGATTTCACTCAAAGCATCTTTGGGATTAAACAATGATGCCCTATCTCTTCAACTCTTTTTGGGATTCACATTTATGAGATGGAGTCTTTTTCTCCAAGAACATAATTAGGATGGTGATGGTTGTCTTTTACACCGCACATTGATATCACTGCTTCATTTTGCTGATTACTTAATCCTTTTGGCCCCTTTTCCCAAGGGTCTATAGAAATGTATCGATGCTTTGTCCAATAGTTGATTGTTACTGAGTAAAACCAAGGTTATGATATTCAAATTGTTGAAGTCTACTCTCTTTGATGACTATTCCTACTTTAGGGGGGGAGATATCGAGATCACTACAATTTACACCTACTTAGGTCTTTAATTCATAAGACCTTATTTCACTGTGTGACATGCCCTATAGCATCGACTTAACAAGGGATGCACCTCCCTTTACCTTCTTAAAATACAATGTCTCCAT
Organism: Picea engelmannii; assembly: GCA_009831015.1. Classification (NCBI taxonomy): domain Eukaryota; kingdom Viridiplantae; phylum Streptophyta; class Pinopsida; order Pinales; family Pinaceae; genus Picea; species Picea engelmannii. The sequence goes on from ML815556.1 coordinate 36,269, forward strand.
AACCATTTCCAAGATGAACACAATCATCAGACCCATGGTCCTGTACATATATGAGATTTGGGGAATGATTTTACTTCAGGTTGACTGGGATAATTCAAAGAGAGTCTAAAACCTCCTTCTTGGGAACATCATTTTATGTAAGCATATTGTCCCCAAGCCCATTGTTTAGGGCAAGTTCATGCCCCAACATCTTAGATTGAAGGCCATTTTTTAACTAGTCTCAATCCTTCATAAAGTAAATAGTTTCAAGGGCTCGATCTTTGAGGGAGAGGTATCTCTACTTAGCACTTTGTTCTTGGGAGGCCATTACCTTCGGGATCCCTCCAAGGTGCACTCGATGTTGGTATTCAGAGGTTTCTTGATTACTCTAGTTAGTGGCCATCTCTCCATATTATCTTCCCCCTTTCAGGAATTCCTTAGACTTGCTCAGTCGCCCAAGAAGGGCATAAATGAGGATAGTAGAGACGACATTTATACATAGTATATCCAAGTCACTTGGATCATGCCTTCAAAGGATCTTGACTTGAAGATGGCATTTTATGCTAAACACTTTCCGGAGACAAGAGATGGCTTTATTTTTTTACCTCCATACACATGTAGACATTGGATGTATGCACTTAGGATCCCCTTGTTCATTAGTGAGTGGGATATAACATGTTATGAATTGAGATAACTCACCACCTCCCATAAGAAGATAGGGTTTTCTAGTTATTCCACAAACAATATCCCTAGATGGAGGACCATCTTATTTTATGATGCCCCAACTACTATGAGATTAGAGAGTGATACAAATATGTAGTTTGGGGCTTAGGGATCTCCCTCTCCACCTTTTTTTTTAACCCCAACCAAATATGCCTTGCCCTCTTCATGAAGGAAGTTTTTAAAAATAACTCTTCATTCTGACATATCTTGTCCCTGCCATAGGCCTTCAAGAGACCTCATACTTCCTAGTTGTTCTATCAGATTAGGGAAACATGAGGCATACATATATTCATGAGACTATAGATTCCATATTGGTGCGATGCCAGATTACCTCTCAATGCCTCTTAAGAGGGGGATGGTCGACCTCCTTGAGACCCACAAGGATATTTTTATTCAAGGTGCAAAGTGTACACCACTAGCCTAACAAGCATACCATCTCTCGATGAATATAGAGTCCCCCCCACCCCACTCAAGGGGGTTGGTTGATGTCATTGAGACCCATGAAGATTTATTTCACTAGGATGAAAAGCACACCACTAACCCAATAGACATACCAGTTCTAGATGACTTCAAAGTCCCCCCTCCCCCCCCACCAAACCAACACTCCATTCCTCGGGTTGCTCAAGCAACTAAGTTTCTATTAAGATTTTCCTCTCAATGACCTTGAATGTTAAGAGAGTTGGAATTACTCACTCTTTTTCTCCCATGGGATCATGCAACCAAGCCATCTCAATATTATCCAATCCTTGAATAATATCATCTACTAGTGGAATGGCCCCATCATAATTATTGATGACTCCTATGAGGACCTTGTATCCACATGTCCATGCTTCTACTTTCAATATTGATCTAAGAGTTTCTTTCAAACTCCTGCATTAAATTTACACTAGATGTTCTCTTTGAATCCCATTGACCTATTTTCATGGTGATTTATTAGAAATTAATAAAATTATCTTATCTTATCTATCTAGTATTGTTGTTTTATTTTGGCTTCTTTTCTTCATTTTGACTTCTTATAGCATTATTGCATGTGACTTTTCTACACCTTTTAATCTAAATGACATCTTTCTTATTCTTTATCGTACTCTTCAAATCATTTATTGCACTATCAACCCCATGTTTTCTTTCTCCTTTTTAGCTTATTTTTATTTATTTGAACTGGAATATTCTCATTGTCCATCATTGCGATTTTATATCTATACCAAATCGATTTTCTCATTGCTTCTAATTCTATTGGATGTAGTCTTTTTTTCGGCTAGGAGTATCTTGTAAGGGGTGTTTTATACATTTTCTTAAACAATTTCTTATCATGGGTTTTTGTACTCTCTTGGCCTAGTTCCATCTGTTTCTAAATATGCTTGGTATCCAAACTTAACATCCATAAAGGAGATCGGAGATATGATCGTTAAAAGAAGGAGTATGCCATTTTCTAGTTCCAAAACTTTATTTTCCTACATCTATTTTATAGAAGGAAGAATGATAACCACCTCCTTGTAGTTTTTCCATCATACATGCGTCCTATCTAAGCTTCTCATTGAAATCTAGTCCCAAATATTTATAATTTTGGGTTATCTCTAATGGCTCAACTCCAATCCTATTTTTTTTTTGTTTTTTTTTTTCTATTTTTTAGCAAGAAGACTATTATATTAGTTAGGTTCATTTTTACATTCATCCAAATCTCCACATAAAAGAGCTTTAGAGCCTTGAGGTGATCCTAAAGGCTATGTAGTGTGTCCTAGTAGTTAGTGTCACATCATCTGCATACAACAAGATATTTATGATAACCCCTTCTATGTTCACCCTTCCCCTACCTTTGTTGCTTATCCGTTCCTCTAGCTTATCTATGTAAAGGCCAAATATTGTTGGGGAGAGGGGGTAACCTTGTTTCAGCATGATCACTATTGAAGCTCTTAAAAGATCCTTTGTAGTTGTGATTGAGCCTATACCTACTCATATAACCTTTGTATTGTTTATCCCTAACCATTCCAGACCCCCATTTCTATCAACCTCTCTCATAGTTTCTCCCTTGGGACAATGTCCAAGGCCTTATAGTGAAATCAACAAAGAAACACCATAGTTTTTCACCGTTGTTTTCCCAAGTCTTTTCTATTATGTGCGTGAGTCTCAGGAAATGGTCGATGGTGGAGTGGTTCAATCGAAAACCAACTTTCCCTTTGACTCTTTTGGCCCTTTTATCTAACCATTTGTTCAATTGTTTCTCCATATTCCCTCCCATGAGCTTAGAAAACACTAGGTTGATCATGATGCTTTTGTAGTTCCCCACATTATTTTTAGGCTCCCCCTTTGACTATGGGCAAAGTGAGGCTCGTGCCCAACTAAATGGGAGCCACTCTTCGACCATCTTAATGAGTAGGGTTGTGATGTGTCCGCTAGTGATGGAATCCATTCTCATTTCAGGTCTTCTTATTGCAATGCTTTGATGTCTTTTGATTTTTCTAGAGCCATCTTTTTGGTACCCTCTTGCACATACTCTTCCACAAAAACTTCTTCCTATACACCGATTTCCAATGGTTTCTTTTTCTCTACTAGATTTTATATAGATTTCTCACATGAGATTGCCACTAGGTTAGTGAAGGAAAATGCGAAAGCATTATGTGCCCCTTTTCTTTAAATTGTACTATGTCACTTAGTATGTTCTTCCCTCTTCTATTTCTAGCAAACATATTGATTATTTTTGTCGATTTTTTTTCAATAATGTAATCTTGCAACTCCTTTATGAGATGTGAAACCTAATGTTATAGATTAACATGTAAAAAATATTCCATAACCTTAATATGAAAAAAAATCCAACCATAATAATTAAAAAAGAATATGTAAAAATGGAAAATAAAAAAATAACCAACAACGATAATAATAAAATATATAATGATAAAATAAAGTAAAAATAAAAAAGAATATGTAAAAATAAAGAATAAAAAATAGTCAACCATGACAATAAAATAAATCAACATAGACCCATATTTATCCTTGAAGTTTTAAGCATTGATAGGTATGCACCATGATTTATTTTTTACCACTCTTAATTCTTAATAGATATAGGGTTGATATGGATCTATGTTGGTATATAAAAAGTAGTTTGGAATTTGACAATTTAGTTAATATTATTTTAAGTGTTGAGAGATATCTCAACCCTTGATGCATATAATCTCTTGTTTTCCAATCAACTAGTACAAGATTGTGTGACCTTGAGTGTGGAAATACCTATTATTGTTACAAGAATTATGGATTTTGATTAGTCTAGTGCCTACATTGTGGCTATAAATCACCGTTACTAGAAAATGAGGTATATGTTCTCCATTTTCAATACACTGTAGAAAAGGCTTGGCTTTCACCTAAGGAGGGTACATTGGTCGATGTCAACACTAGGGCTAATAAAACAATGTAGACTATGACCTATTTGGTTGCACTTAAAAGCACTTTGCCTTCATAACACAAGTAAAATTTCCAATCCACATTTATGACAAAATTGGAGACAACTTCCTCTCAATTGTGGAGATGGCCTAAATAAGCTTCAACTATCTAATTTAGGCATATCACCCATTATATTTTTATCGAAGATAATAAAGATTGAGAGGGAGTTGAACAAGTTGTGCGGATTTTAGGTGCAAAGCATATGGTTGGCATGGTAGGGCTATACAGAGGCACTTCATCAACATTGTTGATCACACATTACCATACATATGAGATCATTACCAAGATGAAAAGAATTGACACTCAACACTTGTGGTAGACCGCCACTTGCTAGGGTGAACTATATGGTGCATTGCTAGATTCTTTGTAGGTCAATCCAATGTGGCACCTATAACCGACATTTTTTTTATCCTATCAAGGATTTTCCTTATCGTATTTTCCACAGTTTCAAGTTCAAAATGTTATATTAGAAAACTATTTTATTTTTGTGTTTATATTTTGACAATCAAATTTTAAATTCTCAACCTTGGCACAAGTTTGTACTATATACACTCCTTTAATATCAAATCGTATACATTGTTGGTATAATTAAGAAATTAAGTACATGCTTGTTTACTTATGTTTTTGTGATTGCTATTCTTTTTTAATATTCATATAAGAGTTTGATCTGTACCATTGAAATATGGTTTAGTGCGAAATTTGAATGATAATAAGCACTTTAAATGAATTGGACATTAACAATGGACTTAACAACGATTGAGACTTTGTGAATGAATGATTTAATTAATTACAATTTTAGACCTTATCTATCTATGTATCTATCTATATATAAAAAAATTATTTGAAAATAGTTTTGGCATTGAGAATGAATCAACACTCATTTAATATGGAAAAAAATAAAAATAAATTAATAATTATGAATTTTAATATTGCATTGTATTGTTTTGCTCATTGTTATTTAAAAATAAAAGAATGGTAATAAAATATTTTCATTAATCAATATAAAACTATGTATATTTGTGATAATAATAATGAATAATGTATGGTTTACATAAATAAGAATGTTTTAAATGTATATTTGTGATGATAATAATAGATAATGTATGATTTACATAAGTAATAATGTTCTACAAATTTACAAATGGAGGAATGACCTATGCTCGTTATGGGTTTATGAATTTGATAATATTACATAATTTAAACAAGGAAACTATTATAACGAATAGAAAATTATTTGTTAATTTCTGCATGGTTCTTTATAAGTTCCTCCATCTCAATATTTCACATAAACAAATGAAATGAACAATCACACACCACACCAATACATTATCATTTCCAAATACCAAAAGTTGTTTTTCTTTATTTTGTTGTTAGTTATTGAGATTGAAAGATTTATTTTTTATATGTTTTTATATGGAAAGTTAAAATTTAATTATTTTATAAAATTCATAAAATAAATTTAATTTATTTAGAGAGAATCATGAAATATACGAGTATTGATATTTTAGTCCAATTGGTTACAATTTTGTTGAAAAAACAAACGCAATTCAATTGAGGGAACACTCATATAAAGTTACTTCGTCAATAATAATCAATATATAGAAATACAAAGGAATGTAGGTATTTTTATCACCTTCAAGTGTGACAAGTTAAGCATATGCAATTATCTATGTACATACTCTACAATATGTGATCAAGGAGGATCTCTACCTAAGGATTCATTATTTTGCATACCATGGAGAAGATCATTAAAATGATAATTGATGATAGGTGACAAAGTTTAAAATGAATGTTTAATGCTTCATATTGTAAAAATGATTAATATTTTTGAGTAAAATGTGCTCACGTATTTTTCATTTAATTCATAAAAAAAAGATTAAAATTAATTGTGATAATCCACCTCACAAATTACTTTCCCAGTTTTAAGGGGAAATTAATTTTATGTGAGAATCCTACCTCACAAATTAGTTTCCTAATTTTAAGGGGAAGTTGAGAGTCTCATGAGTTGGTTTGGGATTCTTCCTCATTTTATAAAAAGTGATTTCCTAGTTGCAAGGGGAAGTTAAGGTTGGTTGAGATGCTTTCTCATTTTTGTCTATGAGTTGTTATTACGTCCTAAAATTGTGGATTTTGTCTCCTTCAATTATGGAGAGAGGGAAACTATATAAATTCCTTATGTAAGCATTGTAAATGGGGAGGCCACCTTGGGGCCCTTTTAGGCCCCTTTGAGAGAGCTTTGCATTGAGAGGAACATAGTCCTTTTGGTGTCTGAAGAAATGTCACTTATGTGAGAGTCTTAAGTTCTTTGGGTAAGAGAAGGCTACTCTGGGTTTCAGCCCTGTAAAGAGCATGTACCACATTTTGTGAGAAGGTTTCAGCCCTGCTAAAGGAAGGATAATAAAATGATTTGTATTCCACGTGGATCCGGAGATGTAGCCAACAGAGTCTGGTGAACTCTGTTAACACATGGGTGTCAAATTATATGTGTGATTTTTGATTGCATTCTTGCTTGCTTAAGTTGAAGATTTAAGTACACATATGCACCTAATTATGATGATTTTGTTCATGTCCATATGCAATGCTTAGAAATTACTTGCTCATGTTCACATGCAATTATGACTGCAACTACAAGATATGGAGGAGCAAGTTGGGGAATTCCTCACTACCGGAGAAGCAAAAAGTCCCTCCAAGACCAGAAAAACTTGTGGCCATGGCATATATACTAGTTATGGTTATTGTCATTAAAATATTGATACTTGCACATATTGTCAGATAATAGAGGATGTTCTTTAGACCCTAGGTAACCAAGGTGGTTTCCTAGAAGCCTCATCTACAACTTCATCCAACCGGGAGGAACATTTGGCCAAACTTCAAGAAGATGACCAAGGGTCACAAACATGAATGGAGGTAAAGAATTCTCCATGTTCAATTCCTTCCTTTATTAATGTTGATGCCTCCTTTCGAGTTTTTGAAAGGCACACCAAGGGAATTGTCTTGAAGTTGTTGATGAAGATGGGGTATAAAGGAGGAGGTCTTGGTATCAATGGACAAGGCATCATTCAACCACTGGAGGTTGAAGGAAGACCTCGATATATAGGACTGGGGTATGGTGAAGGAGAATGCTCAAAAGCAGCATAAGCAAAGGATTCTTCAAGCAAAGAGTTGAGATCATCACTAACACCATCTAATAAAATGATGCCACATCACTTTCTAAAAGTGATAGATCTAACACAAGATTATGGAGGAAATCAAAGTCTGCTCAAAAAGCTTGGGACAGCAAGAGTGTTGCAAAGTGTTGGAAGAGAAAAACTCTATACAGGGAAAAGCGAGACAGACATGAAGTCACACAACTATTGAACTCACTACAAAATGAGTGGTCACTGGAGTAGGAAATGTTGGAAGCTTCACCCCGAGCTTCATGGCACACCAAGCAAGAAGTATGTACCAAAATCTATGTAGTTGGAGGCTAGATCCTTAGTTAAAAAAAATGGCCAAAAATCAAAGTTTCCATAATTCGACGAAAACAACACCAAGTCGAAGAGCTTGATAAGAGATTTCCAATGGCACAAACAACACCTCAAACAGACTCTGGATGAAAAAGTTGCGGCCATCTCAATTTTTTCGCAAATAAACAATTCTAGTGAAATCCGTACAGTGTTGACGTCAACATAATGTCAGCATGATGATGTGGCAACACGAGAGGCTGCCACGTGTCATGAATTTTTGGTACTTTTAGGGGTCCATGTGGACTAGTAAAAATGTGCCACGTGGTAGTCATACAGATGCCACGTGGCAGTACAGACACTGACGTGTCGGCTAATGTGGCAGTACTGATGCTGACGTGTTGGTTGATGTGGTTGTACGGTGATGACATCAGTAGAGTGAATGGACTGTACAGAATGCTGACATGGGAAAGTGATTGGGAAGTACAATGTTGACGTGGCAGAGTAATTGGGAAGTACGACACTGACATGGCAGAGTGACTGGGACGTACGACGGATGACGTAGCAACATGAGAGGTTTCCATGTGTCAGGTGGATTTGGCCTTTTCAGGGGTCCAAATGGATCAATAAAATTGAGCCACGTGTCATCTGTACAGATGACGTGACAATACAATGTTGACGTGGTGCCGACTGGGTCGTTGATGTGGTGCTGACACAGGTGTTGACTGCACTGATGATGGCACATCGTACGTTGAATGAGAAAGCATGTGGCATGAATGTGTGAGTGATTAGGCTCCATGTGGGCCAATCATAGGCTGCCACGTGTGTGATTGATTAGGCTCCATGTGGGCCAATCACAGGCTGCCACGTGGCAGCCCGAAAAATGCCCAATGAGGGCTAGAGTCCAAAATTCAAAACGAAAAATTAACGACCGTCGGATTGGCCGACGACCAACAAACGACAACCAGAAGTGGTGGTCAAAATTTATAAATGGAAATATTTAAAACTGCTGACCAGAGGTCTGGATCGGTCGACGCTGGATCCAGTACCACTCCGATCAGCCAAACCACAATACAACCCATGCCAAATTTTTTTTTCTAATCCGGGGATTCGAACCCGGGTCTCCGGGTAACAAATGTTTTAAAATTGCTCTGCCAACCACCATGCCCGACTAGGATTGTGAAATATCCACCGACGCCTAACCTTTTCAAACCCAAAAATGTTGTGAAACGGGTTCTGGACAAAGAACTCAGGAACCAAGTGTTGCAGGGTTCAGTTGGCATGCAGACCAAGGGTGCGCACAGGCCGAGGCCTAGTACGAACACATAAACTGAGACAAAGACCTACTATTATTATAGGGTACCATCCTTTAGCATGATTTTTGAGACAAGACTGCAATTAATGCAGGTCGTACGTATTGTTGTGGCACACATTTTGAGGTAGGGAGCCCAGGGGGGCCCAAAAGTGACAGTTACGAAATTTGACAAAATTATAGTCATTTTTGCACGATTTCTCGCTAAGAATCCACTGGTGCAGTCGAAATTTGGATCTAAGCAGCATATTTTCAAGGCTCATGGAAAAATCCCACGCTTTTCATTAATGTTTTGGCACGTTGTTTGAGGCAAAGTTTCAACTTTTAGAATAGGGTTGAGTTTAGAGTCAAAAGTTGTAGAATGATGAGATAGACCTTTTGGTGCTATGTATGTTGATATTTGAGTAGCCGGTTCAACGCCTTAGCATGAAAACCAATGTAATTTTTATGCATCTATGGTGTTTTGCCTCTTTTTGGAAATTGCAAAAGGATGAATGTATGTTTGTATATTATGGTGGTCTTTGATGCTGCAGTAGGGAAGCGATATATGAATTGTTGTAGGAAATTCATTGTTTGAGCCTTACATGCAAACCGAGATGGTGCGGTAAGAGGCCTTTTGACACTTCGACATAAAGTAGTCATGTTTACAGCCAAAAGTCTCAGAATTATGAGATGAGTGTAATGATGATGGCATTTTTCTTATTTATTATGTTGCACATGTTTGTAATGGGGGGTTTGAAAACCATAGAGTTTCCACTGGTGCACATTTGGGTGGTATTCACCTTAATGTTAATGATGTAAAAGGTTAGAATTAGCCACTCTTGAAAGTGATGATGAGAGTGAGAGGAATTTTGTTCTATTCCTAAACCTTGTAAGCCTTGTTGGAAACATTGTAATGGGTCTTCCAACCACTGTGAGTGAGAGACATTGTTTTGCCTAGGCCTGTTTAACAACATTGTAATGGGTCTTATTGCTACTATTGAGCGAGAGGCATTGTTTTTCCTAGACCTGTTTTGGAAACATTGTAATGGGTCTTGTAGCCATTGTTGAGTGAGAGAAATTATTTTTTCCTAGGCATGTCTTGACAATCATTGTAAACTTTACCATGATTGTTTTATAAACTCTTGGAAAGTATGGTAATGCTTTGAGATTTTTTCAAAAGTTGTAATCCATGTATTGTCAGCTACAAATTTGCATTGATGGAAGTGTCAGCATCGACATCCTCATTCTGAGGTACAAAGGTGAAGAAAAAGAAGGGTGTGGCCTGTCAAAGACATTTGTTATGTAGATCAAGGAATCAACTACTAATTTGCATTGATGCAAGTGTTGGCATCGACATACTCATTCCAAAGTACAAAGGTGAAGGAGAAGAAGGGTGCAACCTTTCAGAGACATTTGTTATGCATATCAGAGGATCAACTACAGATTTGCATTGATGCAAGTGTTGCATCAACATCCTCAATCCAAAGTACACAGGTGAAGGAGAATAATGGTGCGTCCTGTCAAAGACATTTTTTATGCAGATCGAGCAGTGGGGAAGTGCATCATGGAGTGTAAGAATCTTCCTAGAAGTTGGTTGCGGAGATTCAAGTCACATTTTCTCTCTATACTTTTGGAGGACCAAAAGTTCTTTTTGTGGGGAGGTATGATCTAGGATGATCTCCACCTATGTATTCATTACTTTGCAAACCATGGAGAAGATCATTAAAATGATAATTGATGATAGGTGAGAAAAATTAAAATGAATGTTTAATGCTTCCTATTGTAAAAATGATTAATATTTTTTAGCATAATGTGCTCATGTATTTTTCATTTAATTTGTAAAAAGGAAATTAAAATTAGTTGTGAGAATCCACCTCACAAATTGGTTTCCTAGTTTTAAGGGGAAATTAGTTTTATGTGAGAATCCTATCTCACAAATTAGTTTCCTAGTTTTAAGGGGAATTTGGGAGTCTCATGAGTTGGTTTGGGATTCTTCCTCATTTTATCACAAGTGGTTTTCTAGTCTCAGGGGGAAGTTAAGATTGGTTGAGATGATTTCTCATTTTTGTCCTTGAGTTGTTATTAGATCCTAAAATTGTGGATCTTGCCTCCTTGAATTACGAAGAGAAGGAAACTATATAAATTCCTTATGTAAGCATTGTAAAGGGGGAGGCCACCTTGAGGCCCTTTTAGGCCCCTTTGAGAGAGCCTTGCATTGAGAGGAATGCAGTCCTTCTAGTGTCTGAAGAAATGTCACTTATGTGAGAGCCTTAAGTTCTTTGTGTAAGAGAAGGTTTCTCTGGGTTTCATCCTTGTAAGCAGCATGTGCCACATTTTGTGAGAAGGTTTCAACCCTGCTAAAGGAAGGATAATAAAGTGATTCGTATTCCAAGCGGATCTGGAGATGTAGCCAACAGAGTTTGGTGAACTTCGTTAACACATGGGTGAAAAATTATATGTGTGAGTTTTGATTGCATTCTCACTTCGTTAAGTAGAATATTTAATTACACATATGCACCTAATTATGATGATTTTGCTCATGTCCATATGCAATGATTAGAAATTACTTGATCATGTTCACATGCAATTAAGCATCAGTGAAAGGTCCTCGTCATAAATTTTTGTAGAGAAGGTTCTCACATAAATTCCCGGATCAATATGTCCAAAAAGTAGATGATAAAAAAAAGTTATAAATATATTTGTCAACTTCAAATGCTTGAGGTAAATATATAATGTTCAATACTTATGTAATATATTACGTTCAAAATCTCATTATACATTATAAATTGTAAATATTTTCAAATCTTAAATAATCAAATATCCATTGTCATTAAATATTTTTGTAGAGATGGATCATATTTGTTTTTTTAATTTTTTAATTTTTGATACTAATATAATGTGAGGGATAATATTAAATATTAGGTAATTATCGAAGTTAAAAATTGAGAACATGAAAATTGGAAACTATGGTGTGCATATCAAAATTGATTATGGGCTTTACAAACTTTTTAAGTGCAAATGTAGGGATTGAATGTTGAGCATTTGAAATTGAGGTTATATTACAACTTATATTTTACACTTTTCTCCATGAGTTTTTCACATCTATTGTTGTTGAGTTTTGACCTGTAGAGAAATAACACTCACACTAAACTAACCAGGAAAGAAAAGAAATATATAAGTAGAAAATAAACAATGACAAACACACAGTACATAGCGGTGTTACCCTAGAAACCCTTAACCGGGAAACCTACCATTCCTTGAGCATCTCATGATCTATTGTTATCTTATTCATCCATAGAATAAAAAGTTACATGACTAACCTTAGTCTACACCTAAGACACAATCACCATCATACTCTCTTGTTTTACACAAGAAAAACCCTGCAACCAATTCAGCTTACATCTACATGACCATTATGATTCTAAATATTTCTAAGTGTTAACATTTTTATAGTATTACCTAATACCTTATTTATAGGTTTTATTGCATGTAAAACCATAAATCATGGAGCCCAAAAATGGTTACAGGTCCATGTAGATGATTGGTTGCAATCCTGTGAATATCAAGATTCTATTACAGTTGACTACTCAGCTGACCATTGGTTAGCTATGAACCTATCAGACTCTAGTTGACTTCCAGTCGACCTCTAGTTGGTTGACCTTCGACCTGTCTATCGAATCCCATTCATCTGACTTTGACATGCCTATCGACCATCCAACCATCAACTTGACTTATCTACTAGTCGATATTTACTCCAGTCGATCCACCTCGACTAGCCAATTGGTTAGATTGTTTTCCACTGCAAAGAATATAACAACCCAACATGACCTCCTGTTGTCCTCTTGTTTTACTAATTTGTCTTTGAAAATGTTTTTGCCCAATAATTGACCAATCCCCATGGAATGATTTCAGTTATTTCTAGGTCAGCCTTACCTTTATGCTCTGAACAAGAGAAGCCATGAGTCCAACCCTATTTTCCTTCCCATCATCCCTAGGTGTTGGTCATCTTGTACTTTTTACCTCATGCTAGTTTTCAAATATCCCTTTGCCCCTTGACTCCAACACCTTCCTCTATCAACTTCAACACCCTTATCCTAGGGGTTTCGTTTTGAGGATAGTGTACCTTTGGTCCATCTTCCTCATTGGTGAGTGACCTTGGACCAAGAAGGGAGAATCATCATTTCTTTCTGACTTGGTTGTTTCTCATGTGCTCAACTCCAACTCATTATTAAACCATTGATATTTGTATACTTAATGGTTTATTAGTCCAATTGATTGTAGTGGATTCATAGAAATGTGTGATTTATATCAACCTTAGGAAGAATTTTCCCTTTAGGTAGCTCCCCCCATTCTTTGGCCACTAAATTTGTTTCTAGATATATAGCTCTAGTTGTCATAATTTGAATTATAGTCCTTAGGTGTTGCTCCTATACTTAGGTGCTAGAAA
>ML815556.1:49604-63653 GCA_009831015.1 Picea engelmannii
CCCCCCCCCCCCCCTATCGAAACTAACACATTAATTATAGGGGTTAGTCGTGTGTACTTTGGTCCCATTTTCCTCATTGATGGGTTACCTCAAACCAAACTAAGAGATCCCTCATTTCTCTCGAACTTGGTATGATATCATGTGATCGACTCTAGCTCATTTTAACACTATTTATATTTGTACACATATTCCAGTGATTCAACCTCAATTGCAATTCCTTGGATTGGAATGGCTCAGTTTAACCATTCTCAAATCCATTTTCTTCAACTTCCCTCTTGCTAGCTCACTGTTCCTAGATCTTGGGAGCCCCTCTTCCTGTTCTTCAAGGCTTCTCTGGGTGTCGCCCCCCCCACCCCCCCACTAGGGCCATTAGTTCCTATGTATTCAACTCAATTGTAGCCTTCATGATGTTTATCCTAGATATTTCTATCATTGTATTGCATTTCAACAAATATTCACCAAGATCATTCTTTATATTGTATTGGGCACCATTTTATTTCATTTGTCTAGCCTATTTATGTCATGGCACACCATTGCATCATTATTGTGAGATATCTTAACCAGCATGGGTATTCCCACCTTGTCCCTATTGAGAGCTTATACACATATCACTTTTTGACTTGTTGTTCATAGGTGGTTCTCCATTTCCCTTTCGTGGGTTGTACTCCTTCCGTAGACATTTCACTTCCTCCTTGGTCATTTTTTGTACTTGGGTAAAGAAACCGTGATGTATTTTGGACATACAATTTTCTCCTAACCTCACACATCAAGGGGAACATGTTATCATATCTAAACTACTCACTTGTGGCATTTTCAATAGTAATACATAAATACATCATTATTGGCATGCATAGCCCTCATTTCCATCCCCTTTCCACCATCATGAACCTAGTTAAACCTTGAAATTGATCAAAAGTGGCTAGCACAAATATCACCCCTTAAAAGTGCACTCAGATAACGTAGAAATACCCCCCAAAAGTTGCACTACTTTATAAAATAGCCAGTTTTTACTATTTCCATCTCATCAATGCATCTGAATTAGTATGATGGGAGGTTAGTTATACGTGGACCATCCTAAACCCTAATTTCTATTGTTAATCTTGATTTGGTCATCTTTAACCACTATTTGGAAGACCATGTCAAGGGGGTTTAACCATGATTTCACTATAAATATAGCATTGAGGTCACTCCATCCATATCCATTGTCACAACTAAGGTCATGCTACTGAAATATCACAAAATCTTGAGGATATCTTCCTCTTCCTCTTAATAGTATGTTTCTTTCCTAGTGTTGACACTTCAACACACACTAAAATTTTGAATGAAAATTTGGGGACCAGTTTCTTCTTTTCTTTTGAGTTTTGGTTTCTTCATTTATAAAAATCATTCTTTTTTAAGTTTGATGGAGTTCTATGGAAAACAAGTCTTTGTTTTGGTTCACCTTCTTTGTATGAAAAATCCAAAAAAAATCTAATTTAAAAAGTTCAACCAAAATATTTTTTGAAAATATCATCGAAGTAACAAGTCAACTTTGCACTCCAATGAAAATTTACTATGATGCACTTTATTTATCGTAGGTAAGTTCAAACTTTCATTTTTGTAAAGTTAATAGTAACTTTGATGCAATGTGTGAATTAACTTTGATGCAATGAGTTAATAGTAACTCTGATGCAATGTGTGAATTAACTCTGATGCAATGAGTTAATAGTAACTCTGATGCAATAAAAATGAAGTCTGATAGCTCCCATATTTGAAAGTTAAAGGTTTCCTCTGATCATCAATGCACAAATTAACTTTTTCTTGATGAAAAGTTTTAAAACGTGTCGATCAAAAGTTTAAAGTTTCCATGATGTCTAGTGGAGGAAATACATTTCGTCCATTGAGATAAAAATAATTTTTTCCTCGATGCAAAGTTCAAACTCGCTCTGATAAAAGGTGAGAAATTGCTTTGATGAAAAAGGTTAAAATGTTTCCAATAGACATCGTTGCAGTTCTAAACTTTTCCAAAAAAATGTAACCTTAGTTCCTGATAAATTGTGAAATATCTCTAATTGAAAGATTATTTCTTGCTTGATGATTCCAAAGTCTAAATATGTTATGATAATTGAAGTTACCATATAAATTCAAGATAAATCATGATTCCCGATAAAACAACATCATAGTAGTTTCAAACTCTTACAAAAAGTTGTTTTTGAGGTTCTCACCAATTAAAATGTTAAACAATTGTTTCATTGCTCTTGCCATAAAATTTTCATGAAATAAAAGTCTACTCATAACCTCTAATCAAAGTGAAATGACCCCTTCGATAGACGTTAAATGCTTTCCATCAATGTTTAGATAAGTGGTAGCTAAAATGTCTTATCATAATCAAATGCTTGAAATCTAATCAAACCCTTGAGCACACATTGTTATCATGACAGATTTGAAATCAAATTCTATAAAAACAAAGTTTGTTGTAATGCCCCACTTTAATCTCCAAGTTGTACAATATATGTGTACATATGAGTTATTACGTTGGTGTGTCAATGTGTTTTTGGCCAAAGTGCCTATAAAGTTGAAAGGCTGGAGAGTAATGTAAAATGTACATACACTCTCATATATTAATAGAAATAACATCACGGTTATAGACTATCAGACAAAAATAGTATGGGGGGCTAGGACTCCACAAGAGGTAAAGGTGAGGGGGTTAAACCAAGAAAAGATGCTTAAGACAAAGTCATAAAGGAATGATATAAGCCTAAAGTCGTGACTTGATATAACCTAAGTTTAAAAGGGACGTGACATACCTTAGTCCAAAATGTATGGGTCAAATTCCCTAAGTCTAAAGCATGAGGTCAAACTTCATAAAGGGATTATTAGTGGACTTATGGAAGTGCCATGTGTCAAAAAGGCACCACGCATACAAAATTTAATGTGCTTAGTGGAAACTACCACTCTCCACCTCATTTCCACCATTTCTCATGCAATTGGAGTTTCTAGCCTTGCTCTACCATTGTTTGTCATGACCTTCATGTTGCCACAACCACGTTTCCATTGCCATTACACTTGCTATCTTGCTACATTGAATTGGGGAAATCCTAAGAGTTGTGTGAGAAAAATTCTAGGTGAATTGTGTTGTTTGAGCACACAATCTTCATCATATTTCCTTGTGGAAGGTTGGATCCTTGGAGTGAGGATTATGGAGGCTTGGAGGGCACATAGAGACTCCATTGATGCAACTGAAGTTCCTGGAGCCTCGAGACTCCGAGACTTCCTAGTTGGTCTATGCTAGACCCTTGAAAGGGAAGCAGGACAACCTGAGGGATTGTGGAGTAGAGAAGGGGTTCCACTTCCTTGGATTGTATAGGATGATGGGGAATGAGAGATTATTAGTTGGAATTTCTATGAAGTTTGGTACCTTGGCCTAATTTTTTCGGTATTGTTTGGAATTCAAACCATATTTGGCTCAAGTATCCTTTCCCTAGTGGAGTCATAGCCCTGTTAAGTTTTAGTGTTGTTATTAGGTTATTTCCAATTTACTCGAGCATTCAATGCATTTCCAAAACAACAACATAAAGAGAATTACTAAAAGAAACACAAGGTACACAACGTTTCATCCTAGGAAACCCTCATGAGGGAGAAAACCCAGCAAAACTTCATCAATGATAGATTGCCAATACAATGCCAAGACTAAGACCAAAACTCCAAGAATAAACTAGGACTGAGCATGCACTTCTCTTCTCCTTCCTCCTGCAACTGCAACTACCTTCAAAAGATGCGCACTAGATGAGTTATTGAATGAGTGAACAAGTGAGGTGCCATCCTCACTTATAAATACTAGTTGAGGAGGCGATAGGGTTATGTCTCTTCACTTAGTAGGGACGACTTCTTCCAAGAGTGGTTAAAACCACATTCTAAACCCTAGGGGCCGACTTTACAAATACCACCATATAAATATGGTTTGAGCAATCCACAAAAGGGGATTTGGTCTTATACAAGGTCCGACATGATCAATCAACAAAAGGGGATTTTATCTATAAAATAATAACTCAAATATAATTAGAATACTCTTCGAAGTTACAATATTTCAACACTCCTCCTTAACAAGAAGGGTATTCTACTGCCATAACCCAATACAACATCATCAAGATAAGGAGAGGGAAACATCATCATCAACATCTGGAACACTGACTGGCACATCTATAAATCGTCAGAAGTTTTTCTCATCATCAATATCATCATCGTTCATAGCATGGAGCTGGAGTAGCATCATCATCATCATATGAAACATCAAAATCAATTAGTATAAAGCTAGAACAAAAATATTACCAACTCAAGGCTGGTACACCATCAACAACAACACGAGGTTGATATAGCATCATCAATAGCACGAGGTTGATAAAACATCATCAACAACACGAGGCTGAAACAAAAACACCATCAACACGAGGCTAAGACAACAACATCATCAACACGAGGATGAGACAACAACAACAACATCATATGGAAACAAAAAAAAATTGTGGTACTCTGACAACCGTCCTTACCAGACCTTCAGGATCTTTCCAGGAATCATAATATTCCCTAGAATATAAAATCTTAACAAGATACCGCGTGGTACTATGACAGACTGTCCTTACTGGACCTTCGGGATCTACCCATGAATCATAAGATTCCCTAGGATATAAAATCCTAACGGAGCTACCACTACTGACCACAAATGGCATATACATGCACATGTATTCTAACAGACTGTCCTTACCGAAACTTCGAGATCTTCCAAGAGATGATCAATCCCCTAGGATATAAAATCCTAACGGAGCTACCTTTTGTTGGTCAGGATACCATAGTATCAACAACATCACTCCCCCTTTCGAGGGAGGTCCTTTCAGACAACACTAAGCTTGTCTCGGAAGTAATCAAACTTCCCACGAGACAGAGACTTGGTCAACACATCTGCAACCTACTCATTTGTTCCAACATATTGGAGCTTTACATTTCTCCTTTGCACCATATCACGAATGTAGTGATATCGAATCTCTATGTGCTTCGACTTATCATGGAACAATGGGTTCTCCGTCATCTTTATACATACTTTGGTTATCACATAGAATCACAGTGGCTTCCACCTCCAGATCGAACATACCTGTAAACAACTTCTAAATCCATATGGATTCATAACTGGAGGAACATGTTGCAATATACTCCGCTTCTGGCATGGTGAGAGCAATACTGGATCGCTTCCTGTTTTGCCATGAATTCATGGTTGACCCCAAACTGAAACAACATCATGAAGTGCTCTTTCTATCTGAAGCATGTCCATCCCAATATGAATTAATATAACCATACAGTCTGAAGTCATGATCTCCAGTATAATAGAGACCATAATCCAACGTACCCTTGAGATATGTCATCACATGCTTTGCAGCTACAAGGTGAACACGTATTGGTTCCACCAGATACTAACTCAATATGTTCACAACAAAGCATATATTTGGCCTGGTATTCGTTAGATACATCAGTGATCCAATAATATTTCTATATAAAGTAACATCAACCAACTCTGACGAAGAATCAACCGGGAGATTCAAATTCGTTTCCATGGGTGTGTTCATGGCTTTACGTTCCAGCATGTCAAATCTCTTCAGTATTTCAACTGCATACTTCCCTTGGTTAAGGAATATCTTCTCTAGGCTCTGCCAAACTTCTAGACCTAAGAAATAATGCATCAGGCCCAGGTATTTCATCTCAAACTATGCAACAAGCCTCTTCTTGCAATCTGTGATGAGATTTTCTTCTCTTGTTAAGAATAAGTCATCCAAATATAGTAGCAATATAACTAGATAATCATTCATACTTTTGGTAAAGCCCAAGATTGTCAGGAAACTATCAATTCTGCCATACCAAGCTCTAGGAGCTTGTTTCATCCCGTACATAGATTTCTTCAACTTGTAAACATGAGTCTTTCTATCTTCAACATCAAACCCTTGTGGTTTTTCTATATACACTTCTTCTTCAATAACACCATTTAAAAAAGTTGTTTTCACATCCATCTAATGTAACTTCCACTTCATTTTGGCTGCAAGAGCTATGATGGTTTTGATAGAAGTGTATCTAGCTACATGAGCAAATGTTTCTTCATAGTCAATACCTTCCTTTTGAGAAAATCCACGAGCTACAAATGTTGCCTTATGTTTTTCAATACTTTCGTCTGTTGCATGTTTTATTTTGTATATCCACTTGGAAGAAACCACATATTTGTTCTTTGGTCTAGGAACTACTTCCCATACATCATTCTTTATAATGGGATGGTATTCTTCTATCATGGCATCCATCCATTCTTTCTTCTGAACGACTTATTCAAAGCAAGTAGGATCCTTTTCTACGAGATCACACATCAAGGCCATATAGTTGGAGAATGGTTTAGGTTTCTTGCTTTGTCTCGTGGTTCCTTCTGGGGCACCATACTTCTCTGCATATTGAACAAGTTCTCTTGCCCAAGTTGGATTTCTCTTGTTATAGATCATCATACAGGGAGGTTCTTGAGATTCTATCATATAATGATCTTTTAGAATATCATCATTAGGGTTAACTGTAACTTCCTTCATGGGTTCTGCAACTCTGGGAGCTACATGTTCTTCTTCATATACTTCTTCAAGCTAGCATTTCCTTGATCTTTTGAGTGTTGCATCTTCATCAAAGTTTACATATCTACTGATCTCAATATGATGGTAACATGGTATGTAAATCATGAAGGATTTAGAGACCTCACAGTATCCAACAAATATTCCCTTCTTTCTTGAAGGATCCAACTTAGTTCTCTTTTCTCTTGGAATGTCTACAAATACTGGAAAACCAAATATTTTTAGATGGATTACTTCTGGCTTCTTTTCGGTGAACATTTTTTCATGATTTTTGAATCCAAGTGCACTACAGGATAATCTATTTTGGACATATACTATTGTTCTTGTTGCTTCATCCCATAAGTGCATTGGAAGATCTTGATTGTGAATCATAGTCTTTACTACTTCCATAATTRTTCTATTATTTCTTTCKGCTACACCATTTTGTTGAGGATTATAGGGAGTGGTGAGCTCCCTATTAATCTYGACATCTCCACAAAAGCTTCCGAATTCATTTGAAGTGTACTCTCCTCCATTGTCTAACCTGAGTATCTTGATTTTCCTTTCGAAGAGGTTTTCTACCAARGCTTTGAATTCCTTGAACTTTCCAAGTACTTCATCTTTTGATTTCAAGAAATAAACCCAAGTCTTACAAGAGTAATCATCAATAAATGATACATAGTATACATACTCRCTTAGAGAGGTTGATGACAATGGATTGCATACATTTGAGTGGACAAGTTCCAAGATTCCTTCTTCTTTACTRTCRCTCTTTGGGAAATGATTCTTTATGTTCTTTCCTTGTGCACATYCCTTGCATACACCTTCATGATCGACCTTTAATTATGGTAAACCTGTAACTACCTTGCTTACATATGGTAAGGCTTTKTAGTTGATGTGAGCTAGTCTTCTATGCCAGAGTTCACAAGGACTTTCAGTAGAGTGAGTCAAGGCTACATCTGAGTGACCTTTTAATTTGTACAAACCACCTTCTTTTGTTCCAATAACAATTGCATCTTCTATAGTTTTTCCTTTAGGCCACATAAAAACTTCACCATCCATGAATGCAACCCTGGAACCTTTCTTATCTTGGGATGAAATAGAAAGTAAGTTCTTTGTCAAACCTGGTACATAGAGTGCATCCTTCATTCTCATCGGATTTTCTGAATCGAGTTTGTAGGTGGATTATCCCATTCCTTTGATAGGGTACTGATAATCATCTCCAAGTGAAACTTTTTGGGAGAATTCCTTTTATATAAGGATAGAGAGAGTATCTTTATGACATGTCATGTGCTTAGATGCACCACTATTTATGAGCCAATTATCCTCTTCAGGTGTCACCGATCCTGAGAGGGAGGAAAACAAAAAATAATCTTCAATCTCTTCTTTAGTTATCTTCTTGGGTGGCTCATCATTTTCAGCTACATGGGCATGATGTATTTTGTTATTTCTCCTCTTGTATTCTTCCCTTCTGGTAGGACAATTCTTAGCAATGTGTCCCATCTTATCACAATGGTAACATTGATAGGAGGAGAAATCTTTTCCCTTTCTTTGACCCTTATGATATTTCTGGAATCTCTTTGGAGAGTGAGATTCTTTATGAAAGTGAGTCTCCTTTTGAAAATGAGACTTTTTCTTTCCACCCTCAGCATGAGCATCTAGGGATTGATCTTCATCTCTTAATAGGACGACTTCTTTGTTCGTCGTTCTTTCTTCTTCTTGAACACATTCTTCCCATAAACTGTCAAATTGGAGTTTCTCTTTTCTTGCACAAATAGTTTGGATGAATGCATCCCAAGATCTTGTGAGACCATTAAGAGTTGTCATCACGAGTTCATATTCATCCAAGTTGTCTCCAATTGCTTCTAACTGTTCCTTGAATTGAGAAACCCTAGCGAAATAGTTATGAACCGTTTCTCCTTTCTGCATCTTTGTATTCTTGAGATGGGTTCTCATATTCATCTTCCTGTTGATGTTATTTCCTTCATACATTCTGGTTAGGGCATCAAACATATCCTTTGGAGTATTCTTAGAAGACACTTGAGGTATCAAGTGGTCTTTAATGGAATATGCAATTATTCTTTTGGCCCTAATCACATCCTTCTTGTACTTCTCTTTGGCTACTTCTTCTTCGGGTTCTAATACATTTTCTTTTATGAATTTTGCAAGGTCATTCTCTTCAAGAATGAGTCCAATTTTGTACTTCTAGGCACATAAATTTTCCACACCTTCTAACTTGTCAACAAGCTCGGTGCTTGCATAAATCTTGACCTAGAGCTAGGAAAATGACCAGAAAATGAAAGTACTCAGAAAATGAATTTGAACTTACCAGGAGACGCGCTAGGTTGAGGCGAGTTGGCTAGAGCTGACCGTTTCTAAAAATTCCAAGTTTTACCCCTTGAAACTTGACCTATGCACTTTTGGACTAGCACTTTTGGTACTAGTTTTGGTTTCCTAGTTTTCTGGTACCAGGAAAATCTAGGGTTTGAATTTTCAGAGAGTTTGGCCACTGAAAAGTTGTGCTCTCACTACCAAATGATGTGCTAGGGTAGGGAACACTTCCCTAGATAGGGTTTGGTCAGAAATTCCTCTTCTGTAAAAATCCCTAATTTCTTTGTACGACAACAATGACATTTTTAGATACCTAGTGAAAGGTGTTGTATTCAGTCAAGCTCTGAAACCATGTTAATTTTTAGTGATGTTATTAGGTTATTTCCAATTTACTAGAGCATTCAATGCATTTCCAAAACAACAACATAAAGAGGATCACTAAAAGAAACACAATCACAAGGTACACAACATTTTATCCTGGGAAACCCTCACGGGGGAGAAAACCCAACAAAACTTCCTCAATGATAGATTGCCAATACAATGCCAAGACTAAGACCAAAACTCCAAGAATAAACTAGGACTGAGCATGCGCCTCTCTTCTCCTTCCTCCTGCAACTGCAACTGTGTTCAAAAGATGTGCACTAGATGAGTGAGTGAATGAGTGAACAAGTGAGGCACCATCCTAACTTATAAATACTAGTTGAGGAAGCGCTAAGGTTATGTCTCTTCAGTTAGTAGGGCCGACTTCTTCCAAGAGTGGTTAAAACCACTTTATAAATCCTAGGGGACGACTTTACAAATACCACCATATAAATATGGTTTGACCAATCCACAAAAGAGGATTTGGTCTTATACAAGGCCCGACATGATCAATCCACAAAAGGGGATTTGATCTATAAAATAATAACTCAAATATAATTAGAATATTCTTCGAAGTTACAATATTTCAACAAGCCCCAGCTCAAGGGTGACTTGTTGCTGAGAGAGATGGAGTAGTGAGGTCTATGGCTGAGTGGAAC
Source organism: Picea engelmannii (assembly GCA_009831015.1). Taxonomy (NCBI): domain Eukaryota; kingdom Viridiplantae; phylum Streptophyta; class Pinopsida; order Pinales; family Pinaceae; genus Picea; species Picea engelmannii. The sequence goes on from ML815556.1 coordinate 59,557, forward strand.
ATCCGAGTTTTTCATCCAGGTGGTGGACTTTAAAAGATAAATAATACATACTTTGTTCTTTGTGATTACATTAAATGTTGTGATGATATGTTTTAATGATGTGAATCATATAATGGTGGGTTGTTATGTGCCATTTATATTTCATCAATTAATTGTTTGCAAAACCCTAGTTTAACTTGTATTTCTCGACCCTATTTTATTGAATGCTTAACTTGTTTAGAGGGTTGATTTATTGTTGTTGTTATAACTTGATATATTTCCCAAAGATCATCATATTTCATACAAGTTTTGAAACAACCATAGTGTTTTCTTTCAGTTGTAGTGTTTGGGGTATATCTTTGACCTATTTAACTTGCTAAACACCATAAATTGTCTTAGATACTTCACATATACAAATATGATCTAGTGGTGGTATGTTTGTGTAGCTAACATAAGAGGTTGTAGACTTGATCTTATATTGCTATTGGATTCCTTGAGGTGACTAGGGAAGCCTCCCTTGTGTTGGATATCATCCTTCACTAAAACAAGAGAAGTGATTGTTAAGGTGAGAGTGGTAACACTTCCATGTTACACGTGTCTTAACCCTTGTAAAAGGTTTTGCACAAAGGTGCTAGATATTGTGATAACACACTTGAAAATGATAAGAGTGAGGAATGGCCCACTTATGTCATCGTGAACAAATTCAAGTGGTGCTTGTATTTTCCATGATTGACTAGATGGAAATGGATCTGTATGATGCTTACCAAAGACACAAACATGGAAAACACTATTATTGCATGAAGCAGGGGGGTAAGCCATGCACCATTTGGTGCTTCAATAGTTGCTACAAGTAGCGGTTGTTCAAATGATCAAACAACTTATGCCAAAGTTTGCTCAATTCATCAGCATGAGCAATGAAGACAGTGGTAGGGGATGAGGGTTCAGTTGTCAAATTTGTACAACCTTGAAGAATTATCAACACATACTAAAGCTATTACAATAGATGGATCCTTTAGATATTCAATTACAACATCATGAGGCAAAAGTTCAACGGTTTTTCCATCACTTAAATGAGTAATTTGAAAAACTAAAAGCAAATTAGATGAAAGATCAGGACCATAGAATACATTGTTAATTTGCCCACTGGGAAGATCTATCACTCCTAATCCTACAACATCTAAAGGAGAACTATCATCGATAAAAATATATTAGGTTGTATAATCATCAAGACCAGAGAAAAAAATGTCTATTGTTTGCCATATGATGAGAGGCCCTTGAGTCTAAAATCTTCTCACAATTAGGTTGGCATGCCATTGCAAAAAGAGTGAGGTTTAGAAGAAGTAAAAGAGGAGGAAGAATCTAACCAAATGCTATGCTTATTCATGGTTTCTTCCAACACTTGCATCTTCTTCCAACAATGTGTATCATGATGCTCATGTTTTCCACAAAAGGAACAACACCTAAGTGGCTTCTTCTTCTCTGACCTAGTTCCCTATTGAGTCTTTGGATGAGAAGGAGTCACTATAGTTAACTTGGCGGTTGAGGGTTGTTTGGCTCCTTTGAATTACTTCTTGAAGGGTTTGGAGCTTGACATTCCGAGAAAACAAGGCTTTATGCTTAGTGATTATATAAACACACCCATATGCAAGAGCTTGACTTTCTCATGTGCTAATTGTTCTAAAAAACACTCAAAAGTTGGCATTTTATAAGTTACTCATAATGCATCTCTAATGGAATAAAATGTAGAGACAAAAATATCAAAAGGAGCTTTGTGTTATAAAGTCTTAAGAGCTCAAATATCATGATGTAGTCTTCAATATGAGGAAATTATGTTGGATCAAGAGCGATGAGCTACTTTTCACGCTGATGAGCATGAATCAATTTTTTTCCCAATGAATTGTTCAAACTTCAACCATGATTTCTACGGTGTGTCAAGGGACTAACTATTAAACTTCAGATCTTCTGAGATTGACATGTCAATAAGATCTCTTGCTTTATGATTATGATTAAGCTATTTTGCATGCTTCTAATTGGTCAATGTTGTTGCATCTATCCTACTACTGATTTGATACAACCCTTTACTCCTAAATAGATTCTCCATATATGATTTCAAAGAATAATAATTTGTGTCGATTAATCGAACCTCATGAGAAGCCATTTTGCAAAATCATAAAACAAAATGCATAATTAACTAAAATACTATATATATCAATGCATAGATCTCAAAAATCAGCCAAATTTACTTTAAAAAAGGAGTCTGTGTGATGAAGTTGTCCATGAAAAGTTGCAAAAAAGAAAATAAGCCATACTTATTTGTAAAAAAATCAAATTTCATTGCATTAGACTAAAAAAATAAATTGAAACTAGTTATACCACTATGAAAAGGACTAAAAAAAATCAAATTTAATTGTATTAGACTAAAAAAATAAATTGAAACTAGTTGTACCACTATGAAAAAGACTAAAAAGTACACATTGAAAAAAACAACACCCAAATCCAAGTGCATATGGTGAAGTTATGCCAGTTTGAATTTCACCTAAAAAAAATTTAAATTCCCCAAGGGGCTCTGTTCAGTTAATAGGTCAATCAGATAGTGCCACATGACATTGTTTTGATCGGACAAAGAACATTAACTGGATAGTTGATTGTTCAACAAAGGTGGCAATTTCTACTTGTGTCACGTGTCACTATTTTGAGAAGAGTTGATAATGTGGCAATTAAAGGTGATCCGAGTGCGACATCATTTCATAACCCTGCTTCTCACACACTTGCTGCAATGTAGCACCGGCCTCCTCCCACAGTCGTAGACAAGTCCCAACCGAACCCACCAACGGACTTGCGATTCCTCATCACAGACACCAATCAAGAATCAGAGTTTTCCCTATATCACTTTGATACAGAGTGAGAAAATGTGCATTGTCACAGGATCGTAGAAAAATAGCAAATGCACAAATTGACACAGGTTAAACCTTCAAAAAGGAAACATCGACTGAGCAAATGGGCAGAGCTCAATTATTTTCTTCATGTTCTTTAAGCAGATGCTTGCATGCAAAATAAATGCTAACTGTTTTTTAATGTCTAGTTTATTAAAACAATAATTAAAAGATTTTCCAAGTTAAGATGATTTAAATTTAAAATCTGTCCATGCAATAATTACAAATTATTTATTATTAATTAAATAATCTGTACATAATTATGCACCTTACATGGCCAAGTTGTAACACACAAATTTTTAAAATACAAGTAAATGACTAAAAGTGAAATGAAAAGAGGGCAGACTTAATGTTGCATAAACACTAATCTAACATTAGGTTTTAGTAAATAGGAACAGAAAATACTAAATGTTTTTGTTTCATAAAATCAGTAGTATAGAATAGAATTCCACTGAAAACCAAACATGATACAAACACAGTGAAATTGAAGGCCAAAGAGAGGGGGAATTATCAACCGTACATATTTTGGTGTTACCCAAATGTACATATAGTACAAAGTGGGGCCACAATTGGACACTAAGATAAGGTTGTTAATAGGATAACAAGTAATACTCAAGATAAAGCAATCTAGAAGAAAATGAATGGCTACAGCCTTATCCAGCATTCTTTCCAAATTCTTCATTTTCTACAATTCAAGAAGGCGCTAGTAACGAGAGTATTGTAGTAGCAAAGCTTACAGTTCCATTCCTTGCATAACGTTTGAATCAATTTCCATATTGTGTGACAGGAAATGTCACCCCTTTTCAATTCCTAACAAAGACTCATCAACAAATCCACATGTGCAACACTATCTTTTCCCCTGCCTTTTCCCAAAATGAGAGGAAGTGGCTCACGAGAGTTGAGGAAATTATAGTCACTGGAAAGAGTGTCCATAAAAACAGTACATATGATTGCAATGGGGTTGTGGCCCCTTTCAGACATTTCTTTGTATCCGCTTGTAATTATGGCAGTGAAATGTAATATTAGCATGACATCCCTTCTGTCATTTCGCAAAGCACCTATCTAGCTCCTGCAACTGTCCTTTTGTTACAGAGACCATTGTTTACTGCTGAATGTATCACAAAGTCAGTGTCAAACCCTTTTTAAGATCTCATGCAATAGTTTCTTTGCCTCTTCAGGCACACC
>ML815556.1:77975-103918 GCA_009831015.1 Picea engelmannii
CAGTGTATGTGATAATATTTGGACGGTACCCCTTATCCCACATTTCATGAAGCACCATGATGGCTTCCTCCAATTGCCCTTCCTTGCAGAGACCATTAATAAATACAGTGTATGTGACAACATCAGGACATATGTTTCTGTCAACCATTTCATCGAAAAGCTTCCTAGCCTCGTCCAACATACCTTCCTTGCAAAGGCCGTCAATCAAAGTATTGTATGTAATGACATCGGGAATAGTGTATGTGATAACATTTGGACTGTACCCCTTATCCCACATTTCATGAAGCACCTTGATGGCTTCCTCCAACTGCCCTTCCTTGCAAAGACCATCAAGAAATACATTGTATGTGACAACATCAGGACATATGTTTCTGTCAGCCATTTCATCGAAAAGCTTCCTAGCCTCGTCCAACATACCTTCCTTGCAAAGGCCGTCAATCAAAGTATTGTACGTAATGACATTGGGATAATAACCTTTGTTTAACATCTCATACAGTAGTTTCTTGGCATCTTGGAGCTTACCTTCTTTGCATAGTCCATCCATGAGAGTGCTCAACGTGCACGTATCAGGCTCATGGCCTTTCTGCAACATAACAGCCAACAACCCGAATGCCTCGTGGGTTTTCCCTGTCTTGCAGAGCCCATCTATTAGGGTATTGTACGTAACAACATTAGGAACCTGTTTTTTGTTCACCATTTGATTGAAAAGTTTCACAGCATCCTCTATTCTGCCCTCCCTGCCAAGCCCTTTCATGAGCGTACTGAAGGTTATTACATCTGGAACATACCCATGTGCTTCCATTTCCTCAAACACTCTGAATGCATAATCAATTCCACCCGTTTCACAGTGGCAATTGATGACGATGTTTAAAGTTGTGAGATCCGGAACAATCCCTGCTTCAATCATATATTTGTAAGCAGACAAAGCTATCTGGTGTCGATTATCTCGGGCTAGTCTACTTAAGAGAAGGTTGCAGGTGATGAGAGATGGAACGGATTTAGCTGAAAGAAGCAATGTCTTGAAGGTCTCAAATGCTTCTGGAATCCTGTTGGCATAACACAAGTTTTTAATGCGTTTCTCTGCATTGCTCTTAGCATTGGGGGTGTGGGAGGAGTGCATACCGCGAGAGGAGTATGGTAGGGTTTTAAGAGGGGAAATTATATGGGTTGGATACCTGTTTCTGTTTGAAGAAGGATGAGGAGGGGGTTGAAAAATAACGGCAAGTGAAATGTTGGATATGGAAAGCATGGTGTGTGAATCAAGATGGCGATTGAGAATAGTGGCAGAGAAGATGTAATGCCCACACTTTCACACCCTTTGTTGTGTTATCTTCTTTTGTTCTCTCCATTTATTTATTGCTGTGCTATCTTCATCTTATCTGTATCTGTATCTCCAGGAACGGATTGTGTGTTATATCTTTCTGCCCGGCCGTCGATTGACATAGAATAGATCGTGAGATACTTAACCTCCAGTCAGTCCCTGTATCTTTCTTCCCCGACTAAAATCGGCCATCTATAGCCATAAAGTTAACGAATGCTCGAAAGTATTTCTATGCAGTCCACTAGAAAATCTGACCTGTCTCTGCACGTTTTCAATATTGAAAATTAGTTGATTTATAATATTTATTGGATTGAGAGGAGCGATGGCCATTTTAGAGTTTAATATCATTACATTGATAGATTTTATTTTACTTTATCTTCGTGAGATATCAAAATTTACATTTAGTGTCAATAAACTTAAGCAAGAAATTACCATAACTAATGGTGTAATGGTCGATTTTAAATCTTGGAATTGCCCCACACCAGTGAGTTTGGTTCTCTTTACTTTGCATTATGGGCTTGATACATTGTTGACTCTACTTTTAATTTTTTCTTTTTTCTCCATATTATTTTTTCAACTAATTTTGTTGTACATCTCACTAGATCTCCTTGAAAAACTTACTTCTAATCTCTAATATGCAAATTCAACTTCTCCTTGATTTGCCCATACACTACTTAATTATTGTAGAAGAAAGTTTGTTGAGTTTCTACATCCACATTTCCACATACTCTATCCACACGTGAAATGTGAGATAACAAAATTTGCATTTAGTGTCAATAACATTAACAAGAATTACCATAACTAGAGCTAATGGTGTAACGGTCAATTATAAATCATGGAATTGGCCCACACCATTGAGTTTTGTTCCCTTTGCTTTGCATCAAGGGCTTGCTACATTGTCGACTCTACCCTCAATTCTTTGTTTTTTCCCTATATTATTTTATCATCTAACTTCGTTGTACGTCTCACTAGATCCTCCTGAAAAACTTACTCCCAATATCTAATATGCAAATTCAACCTCTACCTCATTTGCTAGTACATAACTTATTGTAGAAGAAAGTTCGTTGAGTTTCTACATCCCTATTTCCACATACTCAACACGACCTTTACTCCCATAGCTCCTTTGGTTGTTGTCATCTTCCTAATTCACATTTCAACTTTTGTGAGTTGGTTTTGAGTTATCTTTATTCTATGTTTTCATGCCATGGGATCTTAAGCTTAAAGTAGTTTTTCACTTTGATCTCTACTTGTCTATTTGGAACCCCCTCTTTGTATACAAGGCTTGACGACAAGCCTGACCTACTTAGATCCCACATCCCTCAAACCCAACTCTCCTCTTCGTTTGCAAGGCTCGATCTACCAAACCCCTGACCTAGTCAAAGCCTGATTCTCTCCTTCATGAGAAAACCCTTCTATCCACTGACTCTTGACTCCCATAGACCTAACTCCCCTATTTGTGTGTAGTTCTTGAAACTAAACCCTAACATGCTCAAACCTCAACTCCCCTCAAAACAAACCCATCTCTCTCCCCACCCTTAGTGCATACCTCAACTTTCCTCAACATTGACTCTCAACTCCCCTTAGCATAGACCCAACTCAAGAAAGTTCAGGGTTCTTGAGCAGGGTCAACCAATAAGCAAACTTAAGAAAATGATTTATTGAATAAGGTTATCACTCTTGTGAACAAAGTGGTAGAGTGACAATTCAAAAACCACCACCTGAAATAATTTGTGACCAAGATGAAAAATTGGGAAAAGATAGATCTTCAAAACCCACTTGGGGATACTCTGAAATATGAAATCACTGTCATTCAAAAGATCTAAGAGGAGATGAGAACCCAATAGGTATAACTCAAATAGGGGACGGATTATTGGGTACAGGGTTGTTTAGAAAAAGACAGGACATTCAAAAGATCTAAGAGAAGATGAGAAACCAATAGTTATAGCTCAAATAGGGGACAAATTATTGGGTACATGGTTGTTCAGCGAAAGGAAATAACTCCCCACTTGTCCCCCCCCTAGTTCATTGAAGTTGAAGAGGTGGTGTAAGCCAAACACACTAAGGAACACCATAGGTATGCCAAGGAATTTAGACTTATGGTATGTGCACTCCCCCTTCTACCTGTTCAAACCCTTTTCTCATGGGCACTTATTTCCTTTACGACAACCTTGATCTAAAGGCTATCAACGTAAAGAGAGCTTAGGTTGGGGACAACTCTATGTTTTTCCTCTGATTTAGGATGTTAGGGGATCATCTTAGATGCTAAGAGATGACTCTCTTCCCTCCCTCATAAGATATTCGTAAATGTTAACTTCACAAGATCTCAATTCGTTGATCTCAAGCAATCTAGAGCATAGGGTATGGCAACAAGGAAAGAAGGCAAGTGAGTTGATATTAAGGACCTCAAAGAATCCATTTGTGACTCATCTTCTCCTAGGTGGTCCTAGCCCTGGTCTAAATGATAGGCTTGTAAGGGTGCGGGGGTCATTATCCATTTCCATTACTTGTTGGAATTGTAATGGTACATTCATTTCATCATTAGGCACACTATTAGATGTGCTTAGTGTTAGAATATGATGGATATTCTCGTTTAACCATAGACAATATCACTATTGTCACCCAACCATAGGCTGAAGCCACCCCTAAGCACGTTAACCTTGACAGAGAATCATTCTGGAAGCAAACCATAGGCTAGATAGCCAAACAAAGGGTGGTGCATATTTCTCCAAGAATAGTGCACCAAGCAAGAGTAACAAGTCTAGCTTATCAGAGAGTCCAAACCATAACCAAGAGAGATTCCAAGCCAAAACCGAAATCTGCTAGCTACAACAGCTGCAACAACATCTCTCCTCCAAACTTGCGCACAAACTGGCCAACTAGAGTGTGCACAAGTGTTGCTTCTATAGTTATGAGAACACTGGCCAGAATGAAGACTGGCCTCCTGTATTTATACTAATTCCGGCAGACTGACTGGGCCTACTTCTCATTCTGGGTACTAATTCTTTAGTATATAATATTTCCTTTAGCCGACTTCTTCTCTTCGAGGCTAATAACCTAATACAAGTCATTCTCTTGAGCTGACTTGTCTTCTAGGGTCATTAACTAATTAATTAGGGTTTCTTCTTGCTTCCCATAATATTCTATTCTCGTCAGGTTTACACGTGGAGGTAAATACCTCCCACAACTACCATAATATCAACACTCCCTCCTAGCCAGGGAGGTATTGAAGGTAATGGTCTTGAGCACAAACATACCATTCACCTGGTAGCATCAACATAGTCGTCTAGACTATCTCATGATTAGATCATGAGCACCATCATCACTATCAGTGTCATCAACTGCATCATCTCTCGGAACCATACTCCATTTGAGTAATTAGACATGATGCTGGATAAGTCACTCACTCCACAGAGTGACACAAGAGCCATTATTCTAATCTGGAAAAATGTCCTAGAAGAATAAATGTCTTGAACCATTTTCCGTCTAGGAAATCTCTGTCCATTAATCATCTATCTAGATGATAATCATTTCCAACACTACTGATAGTTTTCAAGGCAATCAGAACAATGTCATTCAATAGAACACAACTGTGTCTATCCATAGTAGTACACAACTATAATCCATTGGTACACTATCACACCAAGTAGCACACAAATACTTGATTAGTGACATATAGTCAAAATCGGCACACATCCACCACAATAGTATACATCTATTGTCCAGAGACATACAGTCTCCATAACAATCATATCATTTGATGTCAACCTGCACAGAAAAACATTGTTATGATATACACTGAATCATCTGGGCCATTCTTCCACTCACATCTATGAGATTTGGAAGAGCATCTGCCCTCAGAAGGTAAAACATTAATGATGAGCTATCTGGACTATTCTTCTCAAGCAAGGAAGAATAACTGTCTTGATTTTTGAGAATGGACCATTCACCTATTTGGGCCATTCCTCTGACACTAAACAAAGTGCAACCTGTAGATAATGAGTTTGCCCTAGGGAATGCCTGTCCCTGATTCCTGAACCTGGACCATTCACCTATTTGGGCCATTCCTCTGGCACTAAACAAAGTGCAACCTGGAGAGAATGAATCTTCCCTAGGGAATGACTGTCTGGACCATTTCCTAAGGAAATGACTGTCCTGCACCAACCTCAAAAACATACCATTCTTCGAAATTGCTCACAACTGTGAGCTTCAAAAAATGATTGTCCGGTGAGGTGGACCATTCTTCTTGACCACTACTGAGAGTGACCGTCAAGAAGAGATAATGTCCTAGACCATTCCCCATGTTAACCACAAGGGGAATCATTGTCTATGGTACATCAACAATCCATCGAACCATTTTCATTACGAAAATGGTTGTTCGATCTGGACCATTTTCTGAACTGGAAAATGCCTCTCCGTCAGAAATCTCAAACCACTTTTTGAACTGGAAAGGAACTGCTCATCCTGGACCATTTTTTGAACTTGAAAAATGATTGTCCATAAATCAATAACATATCAGTGCTCCTTCCCAACCTGTGAGTCATCTCTTCCTTTTTCAATAAGGAAGTCATCTCCTATGAGCTCCAGCTTGAGTACGCAAACTCTTTCATCTTGGACAAAGGCTTTACCAAAATGTTTTCTTATCTTCTCATCTGTGGAGATATATATTGGAGAACCACTTTCTCTTTTCTGGACTTCATCAAGGAGAATGTAATGCTTGATCTCACTGTACTTTGGAATTTCTGTAACATTGGTTTTCTCTGAAGGCTTCATAGATATCTGATCAATATAGTATATCATTATTGGATTCATCTTTTGTTTCTTGCTAGCTCATAACATCGTGGCAAGGGTCAAACTGGAACATATCCAAGTGGTGCTTCTTCTGCCATCATGAGAGTTTGTCATGGATTAACAATCCATCATCCTGAGCTTCCGAGTAACCATTCTGATACAATATCTCTGTTATAGAAAGTTTTTCACTATGCTTTTGCCGTGCATTGGAGGTTCTTTATCAAGTTGTCCCCTTTCATATACATACAAGGGTTTCATTCTGGTATACCTTAAAGCCTTGAGGTTGCTCTACATATTCTCTTTGTTCAATTATTCTAGAGAATAGTCTTTGCATTCATCTGATATAAACTCCAACCCATGGATATTGCAGATGATATAATGGCTCATGTAGAGGTATGTATGGTTTACTGGAACATACAATCATAGTCTTCTCCCTCCATCTAGGAGAACCTCTAGTTCTAGATCTCGCAATGCTTTCATTCATAAGTCTTCCATACGTTGTTCTTCATCACAACTTTCAGTTCCTCTACTTGATTGATTTTAGTGAGTTGATATCAGGCTGGTAGTCTTGTGATCCTTGATACAATGATTAGTTGTTCTGACTTTTCTTTCTCTCTTGGAATCTTCATGCTTTTCCCTCATATTTCTATTTAGCTCTTGAGTTCATGGAGTTTTCTATGGATTCCATGCCCTGAAGATTCCACCTTCTTCCTTTCATCACAGGATCATGGATGTGGATGGAAAACCAAGGATACTTCAAGGCTTCTTTTCGAAGAAGACTTCTTCTAAAGTCAAACTGAACACGTGTTGCTTTTAATGGTTGCTACCATTGATGGGAACATGGATAGATACTTCATCATATTCAATGGATCATATTATTTAGGATTAGCTCCCTCCTAATCCTTGCTTCATGAATGAATGCATGCTATTCTTTTGGAATTCTGTAATCAGCTCCCTCCAACTTAAGAGAGCCCACACTTCCATCTGCATCCTTATTGCCTTCTACAAAGTGTCATAAGTCTTTTTTTTTTTTTCAATTTCTTCTTGATTGTTGACTTCTTTCTGTCTTCACTTCTTCTAGGTTTGTTCAAGATTGATTCTGATTTCGGCTTATCTTGCAGTTGTTAATTATGTAATAACTTCCAAATGAATTATTACCAGGGTTTTTTGATGTACTTCATCCTTTCATGTGTATTGCCTGACTTGTATTCATTGTGATAGCAATCCTTCTCTTGTTGTTCTTACATAGGTATGGTTTCTCTTTGAACATATTATCTTCTAGGAAATAGATATGCAAGATATGTATAGAAAACATGGTATGTACAAGAACTATGAAGAGTATTGTTACCTTGTCTTAGAAGAAGAAGTTTGTTTTGTCCTGTTTGGCTTTCTTTGAAGGTTCCCTTTCTTCGACAACTGATGCTTCGTTTGTTTCCTTCCTTTTCTTTAACTTAGAACAATGATTTTTGCAGTGACCATAGTTTCGATAATTGAAGCATTGTATTCTTGACATATCTTTCTCTTGATTTGGTTTCTTCCTGGAGCCAAACTTCTTTTTATTCCTGAAATCCTTGAACTTTGTTGTGAAGGATTGATCATTGTATTTCTTTTGGGGTTTCTCAGTTGCACTGATCCTTGATTCTTCTTGTGCACAACAAGTCCAAAATTCTTCAAATGTAGGACACTCCTTCCTTGTGTTCATGCTTGCGGCAAATGCACCCCATGTCTTGGGAAGACCATTGAGTACTTTATTTACCAGTTCCTTCTCTGAGATGATCTCTTCAATAGCTTGTAGTTGATCTCTTAACTGAGAGATCCTCACAAAGTATGATGTTATGCTGTCATCATCATTCATCTTGATGTCATGGAGCTCATTCTTCAGAGTCATTACTTGTCCAATGTTTCTCACTGAGAATAGGTTTGTTAGGGCATCGTACATCTTCTTAGACGAATCAAGATGGGAGATGTAGGGTATCAGGTGGTCTTTTATAGAATCCACTATGATACTCATGGCATTGATGCCATTGTCTTTGAACTTCTCCATAACTGCAACGTTATATGGTTCCTCCTCTTTTCCTTCTTCAAACTCTGGTTCGACGATCTTTCCTTTCACGATATCCAACATTTTATTCTTGGAAAGGATGAGGTCAATCCTTGTCTTCCACGCTCTGAAGTTAGAAGCCACATCTAACTTGTTTTCTGACTTCATAGAGTAAATGATGGTTGCCTTGACTTGGTCAACCCTATATTGGACCAAAAACTCAAACTTGACATCTTAGCTTGCTAAGAGTACCATGAGATGCGCTAGGCTAGGGCACACTAGTCTATCCAAAAATTAGGTCAATCCATTCACTTAAGGCACCTCATCGAGAGGATTAGGGTTTCTGCAACTGCACCTACTAGTAACCCTAGCCACAGTGATTTGGTGACTGCTCCTACTAGAAACCCTAGCGATAGTTCTTCAACAAGCTTAGTATCCTTATGGCTATGCTCCCTTCCAGTGGTTAGACCAAATGGAGGAGGTGTGGGCCCATAACCTGTTAGAATATGATGGATGTGTGCGTTTAACCATAGACAATATCACTATTGTCACCCGACCATATGCCAAAACCACCCCCGAGCACATTAACCTTGAGAGAGAATCATTCTAGAAGCAAACCATAGGCTAGATAGAGAAACAAAGGGTGGCACATCTTTCTCCAAGAATAGCACACCAAGCAAGAGTAATAAGAGCTAATCAAAGAGTCCAAACCATAACCAAGAGAGAGTCCAAGCCAAAACCAAAATCTACTAGCTACAACAGCTGCAACGATAACCAACCATAGGCCGAAGCCACCCCTGAGCACCTTAACCTTGACAGAGAATCGTTCTGGAAGCAAACCATAGGCTAGATATCCAAACAAAGGGTGGTTCATCTTTATCCAAGAATAGCGCACCAAGCAAGAGTAATAAGTCTAGCTGATCAGAGAGTCCAAACCATAACCAAGAGAGATTCCAAGCCAAAACCGAAATCTGCTACCTACAATAGCTACAATGACATCTCTCCTCCAAAATTGTGCACAAACTGGCCAACTGCAGTGCGCACAAGTGTTTCTTCTACAGTTCTGAGAATACTGGCCAAAATGAAGATTGGCCTCCTGTATTTATACTAATTCTGGCAGACTGACTAGGCCTACTTCTCATTCTGGGTACTAATTCTTTAGTATATAATATTTCCTTTAGCCGACTTCTTCTCTTCGAGGCTAATAACCTAATACAAGTCATTCTCTTGAGCCGACTTGTCTTCTAGGGCCATTAACCAATTAATTAGGGTTTCTTCTTGCTTCCCAGAATATTCTATTCTTGTCAGGTTTACACGTGGAGGTAAATACCTCTCGCAACTACCAGAATATCAACACTCCCTCCTAGCTAGGGAGGTATTGAAAGTAATGGTCTTGAAAACAAACATACCATTCACCTAGTAGAATCAACATTGTCGTCTACACTATCTCATGATTAGATCATGAGCACCATCATCACTATCAGTGTCATCAACTGCATCATCTCTCGGAACCATACTCCATCTGAGTAATTAGACATGATGTTGTATAAGTCACTCACTCCATAGAGTGACACAAGAGCCATTATTCTAATCTAAACATATGTCCTAGAAGAATAAATGTCTTGAACCATTTTCTGTCTAGGAAATCTCGGTCCATTAATCATCCATCTAGATGATAATCATTTCCAACACTACTGATAGTTTTCAAGGCAATCGGAACAATGTCATTCAATAGAACACAACTTTGTCTATCCATAGTAGTACAAAACTATAATCCATTGGTACTCTATCACACCAAGTAGCACACATATATTTGATTAGTGACATATAGTCACAAACAGTGGAACACATCAACCATAGTAGTATACATCTACTGTCCAAAGACAGATAGTCTCCATAACAGTCATATCATTTGATGTCAACCTGGACAAAAAAACATTGCTATGATATAAACTGAATCATCTGGTCCATTCTTCCACTCACATCTATGAGATTTGGAAGAGCATCTTCCCTCAGAAGGTAAAACATCAATGATGAGCTATCTGGACTATTCTTCTCAAGCAAGGAAGAATAATTGTCCCAATTTCTGAGCTTGGACCATTCACCTATCTGGGTCATTCCCCTGACACTAAACACAGTGAAACCTGGAGAGAATGAGTCTGCCCTAGGGAATGCCTGTCCCTAATTGTTGAACCTGGACTATTCGCCTAGCTGGGCCATTCCTATGGCACTAAACAAAGTGAAACCTAGAGAGAATAAATATGCCCTAGGGAATGACTGTCTGGACCATTTCCTAAGGAAATGACTGTCCTGCACTAACCTCCAAAATGAGCCATTCTTTGAAACTTCTCACAACTGTGAGCTTCAAAAGAATGATTGTTCGGCAAGGCAGACAATTCTTCTTGACCACTACTGAGAGTGACCGTCAAGAAGAGATATCGTCCTAGACCATTCCCCATGTTAACCACAAGGGGAATCGTTGTCTATCGTACATCAACTATCCATCGAACCATTTTCATTACGAAAATGACCGTTTGATCTAGACCATTTTCGGAACTGGAAAATTCCTGTCCGTTAAAAATCTCAAACTAGTTTCTGAACTGGAAAGGAACTTCTCATCTTGAACCATTTTTCAAACTTGAAAAATGTCTGTCCATAAATCAATAACATATCAGTGCTCCCTCCCAACCTGTGAGTCATCTCTTCCTTTTTCAATAAAGAAGTTGTCTCCTACGTGCTCCAGCTTGAGTACGCAAACTCTTTCATCTTGGACAAAGGCTTTACCAAAATGTTTGCTTATCTTCTCATCTGTGGAGATATATATTGGAGAACCACTTCTCTTTTTTGGACTTCATCATGGAGAATGTAATGCTTGATCTCACTGTACTTTGGTCTTTCTGGAACACTGGTTTTCTCTGAAGGCTTCATAGATCTCTGATCAATATAGTATATCATTATTGGATTCATCTTTTGTTTCCTGCTAGCTCATAACATCGTGGCAAGGGTCAAACTGGAACATATCCAAGTGGTACTTCTTCTGCCATCATGAGAGTTTGTCATGGATTAGCAATCCATCATCCTAAGCTTCTGAGTAACCATTCTGATACAATATCTCTGTTATAGAAAAAATTTCACCACGCTTCTACTGTGCATTGGAGTTTCTTTATCAAGTTGTCCCCTTTCATCTGCATACAAGGGTTTCTTTTTGGTATACCTTAAATCCTTGAGGTTTCTCTTCATACGTTCTTTGTTCAATTATTCTAGAGAATAGTCTTTGCATTCATCTGATATAAACTCCAACCCATGGATATTGCGGATGATATAATGGCTCATGTAGAGGTATGTCTGGTTTACTAGAAGAAACAATCATAGTCTTCTCCCTCCATCCGGGAGAACCTTTAGTTCTGGATCTCGCACTGCTTTCATTCATAAGTCTTCCATACACTGTTCTTCATCACAACTTTCAGTTCCTCTGCTTGATTGATTTTAGTGAGTCCATATCAGGCTGGTATTCTTATGATCCTTGATACAATGATTGGTTGTTCTGAATTTTCTTTCTCTCTTGGAATCTTCATGTTATTCCTCATATTTCTCTTTATCTCTTGAGTTCATGGAGTTTTCTATAGATTCCATGCCCTGAAGATTCCGACTTCTTCCTTTCATCATAGGATCATGGATGTGGATGGAAAACCATGGATACTTCAAGGCTTCTTTTTGAAGAATACTTCTTCTAAAGTCAAATTGAACACGTGTTGCTTTTAATGGTTTCTACCATTGATGGGAACATGGATAGATACTTCATCATATTCAATGGATCATATTATTTAGGATTATCTCCCTCCTAATCCTTGCTTCATGCATGAATGCATGCTATTCTTTTGGAATTCTGTAATCAGCTCCCTCCAACTTAAGAGAGCCAATGCTTTCGTCTACATCCTTATTGCCTTCTGCAAAGTGTCATAAGTATTTTTTTTTTCAATTTCCTCTTGATTTCCGACTTCTTTCTTTCTTCACTTCTTCTAGGTTTCTTCAAGATTGATTGTGATTTCGGCTTATCTTGCATTTGTTAATTATGTAATAACTTCCACATGAATTGTTACCAGGGTTTGTTGATGTACTTCATCCTTTCATGTGTATTGCCTGACTTTTATTCACTGTGATAACAATCCTTATCTTGTTGTTCTTATATAGGTATGGTTTCTCTTTGAACATATTATCTTCTAGGAAATAGATATGCAAGATATGTACAGAAAATATGGTATGTACAAGAACTATGAAGAGTATTGTTACCTTGTCTTAGACGAAGAAGTTTGTTTTGTCCTGTTTGGCTTTCTTTGAGGGTTCCCTTTCTTTGGCAACATATGCTTCGTTTGTTTCCTTCCTTTTCTTTAACTTGGGACAATGATTCTTGTAGTGACCATAGTTTCGACAATTGAAGCATTGTATTTTTGACATATCTTTCTCTTGATTTGGTTTCTTCCTGGAGCCAATCTTCTTTTTATTTCTGAAATCCTTGAACTTTGTTGTGAAGGATTGATCATCATATTTCTTTTGGGGTTTCTCTTTTGCACTGATCCTTGATTCTTCTTGTGCACAGCAAGTCCAAAGTTCTTGAAATGTAGGATACTCCTTCCTTGTGTTCATGCTTGCGACAAATGCATCCCATGTCTTGGGAAGACCATTGAGTACTATATTTACCAGTTCCTTCTCTGAGATGATCTCTTCAATAGCTTGTAGTTGATATCTTAACTGAGAGATCCTCACAAAGTATGATGTTATGTTGTCATCATCATTCATCTTGATGTCATAAAGCTCATTCTTCAGACTCATTACTTGTCCAATGTTTCTGACAGAGAAGAGGTTTGTTAGGGCATCATACATCTTCTTAGACGAATCAAGATGGGAGATGTAGTGTATCAGGTGGTATTTTATAGAATCCACTATGATACTCATGGAATTGATGTCATTGTCTTTGAACTTCTCCATAACTGCAACGTTATGCAGTTCCTTCTCTTTTCCTTCTTCAAACTCTAGTTCCACAATCTTTCCTTTAATGATATCCAACACTTTATTCTTGACAAGGATGAGGTCAATCCTTGTCTTCCATGCTCTGAAGTTAGAAGCCCCATCTAACTTGTTTTCTAACTTCATAGAGTAAGTGATGGTTGCCTTGATTTGGTCAACCCTATATTTGACCAAAAACTCAAACTTGACGTCTTAGTTTGCTAAGAGTACCAGGAGATGCGCTAGGCTAGGGTGCACTAGTATATCTAGAAATTAGGTCAATCCATTCACTTAAGATGCCTCAACGAGAGGATTAGGGTTTCTACAACTGCACCTACTAGTAACCATGGCCACAGAGCTTTGGTGACTGCTCCTGCTAGAAAACCTAGCGACAGTTCTTCAACGAGCTTAGTATCCTTATGGCTATGCTCCCTTCCAATGGTTAGAATGAATGGAGGAGGTGTGGGCCCATAACTTGTTAGAATATGATGGATGTGTGCATTTAACCATAGACAATATCAGTATTGTCACCCAACCATAGGCCGAATCCACCCTTGAGCACATTAACCTTGAGAGAGAATCATTCTGGAAGCAAACCATAGGCTAGATAAACAAACAAAGGGTGGCACATCTTTCTCCAAGAATAACACAACAAGCAAGAGTAACAAGAGCTGATCAGAGATTCCAAACCATAACCAAGAGAGAGTCCAAGCCAAAACCAAAATTTGCTAGCTACAACAGCTGCAACGACAACCAACCATAGGCCGAATCCACCCCCGAGCACCTTAACCTTGACAGAGAATCATTCCGGAAGCAAACCATAGGCTAGATAGCCAAACAAAGGGTGGTGCATCTTTCTCCAAGAATAGTGCACCAAGCAAGAGTAACAAGTCTAGCTGATCAGAGAGTCCAAACCATAACCAAGAGAGATTCCAAGCCAAAATCAAAATCTGCTAGCTACAACAGCTGCAATGACGTCTCTCCTCCAAACTTGCGCACAAACTGGCCAAGTGCAGTGCGCACAAGTGTTGCTTCTATAGTTCTGAGAGTACTGGCCAAAATGAAGACTAGGCTTTTGTATTTATACTAATTCTGACAGACTGATTAGGCCTACTTCTCATTCTGGGTATGAATTCTTTAGTATATAATATTTCCTTTAGTCGACTTCTTCTCTTCAAGGCTAATAACCTAATACAAGTCATTCTCTTGAGCCGACTTGTCTTCTAGGGTCATTAACCAATTAATTAGGGTTTCTTCTTTCTTCCCAGAATATTCTATTCTCGTTAGGTTTACACGTGGAGGTAAATACCTCCTGCAACTACCATAATATCAACAATCCCTCCTAGATAGGGAGGTATTGAAGGTAATGGTCTTGAGAACAAACATACCATTCACCTCGTAGCATCAACATAGCCATTTAGACTATCTCATGATTAGATCATGAGCACCATCATCACTATCAGTGTCATCAACTGCATCATCTCTCTGAACCATACTCTATCTGAGTAATCAGACATGATGCTGGATAAGTCACTCACTCCACAGAGTGACACAAGAGCCATTATTCTAATCTAAACATATGTCCTAGAAGAATAAATGTCTTGAACCATTTTCCGTCTGGGAAATCTCTGTCCATTAATCATCCATCTAGATGATAATCATTTCCAACACTACTGATAGTTTTCAAGGCAATCAGAACAATGCCATTCAATAGAACACAATTTCATATACCCATAGTAGTACACAACTATAATTCATTGGTACACTGTCACACCAAGTAGCACACAGATACTTGATCATTGACATATAGGCACAATCCGTGGAACACATCCACCACAGTAGTATACATCTATTGTCCAGAGACATATAGTCTCCATAATAATCATATCATTTGATGTTAGCCTGCACATAAAAACATTGTTATGATATAAAATGAATCATATGGGTCATTCTTCCACTCACATCTATGAGATTTGGAAGAGCATCTTCCCTCATAAGGTAAAACATCAATGATGAGCTATCTGGACTATTCTAGAAGATTAACTGTCCCGATTTATGAGCCTAGACCATTCACCTATCTGGGCCATTCCTCCAACACTAAACAAAGTGCAACCTGGAGAGAATGAGTCTTCCCTAGGGAATGCTTGTCCCTGATTGCTGAACCTGTACCATTCACCTTTCCAGGCCATTCCTATGGCACTAAACAAATTGCAACATGGAGAGAATGAATATTCACTAGGGAATGATTGTCTGGACCATTTCCTAAGGAAATGACTGTCCTAC
The DNA here is from genome assembly GCA_009831015.1 of Picea engelmannii. NCBI lineage: Eukaryota > Viridiplantae > Streptophyta > Pinopsida > Pinales > Pinaceae > Picea > Picea engelmannii. The sequence continues at coordinate 93,413 of ML815556.1, forward strand.
ACCAACCTCCAAAACAAACCATTCTTCGAAACTTCTCACAACTGTGAGCTTCGAAAGAATGATTGTCTGGCAAGGAAGGCCATTCTTCTTGACCACTACTGAGAGTAACCGTCAAGAAGAGATACTGTCCTAGACCATTCCCCATGTTAACCATAAGGGGAATCGTTGTCTATGGTACATCATCAATCCATCGAACCATTTTCATTACAAAAATGACCGTTCGATATGGACCATTTTCCAAACTAGAAAATGCATTCCGTCAGAAATCTCAAACCACTTTCCAAACTGGAAAGGAACTGCTCATCTTGGACCATTTTTCGAACTTGAAAAATGACTGTCCATAAATCAATAACAAATCAGTGCTCCCTCCCAACCTATGAGTCATCTCTTCCTTTTTCAATAAGGAAGTCATCTCCTATGAGCTCCAACTTGAGTACACAAACTTTTTCATCTTGGACAGAGGCTTTACCAAAATGTTTGCTTATCTTCTCATCTGTGGAGATATATATTGGAGAACCACTTTCTCTTTTCTGAACTTCACCATGGAGAATGTAATGCTTGATCTCACTGTACTTTGGTCTTTCTGGAATACTGGTTTTCTCTGAAGGCTTCATAGATCTCTGATCAATATAGTATATCATTATTGTATTCATCTTTTGTTACCTGCTAGCTCATAACATTGTGGAAAGGGTCAAATTGGAACATATCCAAGTGGTACTTCTTCTACCATCATGAGATTTTGTCATGGATTAGCAATCCATCATCTTGAGCTTCTGAGTAACCATTCTGATACAATATCTCTATTATAGAAAGTTTTTCACCACGCTTCTACTATGCATTGGAGGTTATTTATCAAGTTGTCCCCTTTCATCTACATACAGGGGTTTCTTTCTGGTATACCTTAAATCCTTGAGGTTTCTCTTCATACACTCTTTGTTTAATTATTCTGGAGAATAGTCTTTGCATTCATCTGATATAAACTCCAACCCATGGATATTGCGGATGATATAATGGTTCCTGTAGAGGTATGTCTAGTTTACTGGAACAAACAATCATAGTCTTCTCCCTCTATTTGGGAGAACATCTAGTTCTAGATCTCGCAATGCTTTCATTCATAAGTCTTCCATACACTGTTCTTCATCACAACTTTCAGTTCCTTTGCTTGATAGATTTTAGTGAGTTGATATCAGGCTAGTAGTCTTGTGATCCTTGATACAATGATTGGTTGTTCTGACTTTTCTTTCTCTCTTGGAATCTTTATGTTCTTCCTCATATTTCTCTTTAGCTCTTGAGTTCATGGAGTTTTCTATAGATTCCATGCCCTGAATATTCCACCTTCTTCCTTTCATCATAGGATCATGGGTGTGGATGGACAACCAGGGATACTTCAAGGCTTCTTTTCGAAGAAGACTTCTTCTAAAGTCAAACTAAACACGTGTTGCTTTTCATGGTTGCTACCATTGATGGGAACATGGATAGATATTTCATCATTATCAATGGATCATATTATTTAGGATTAGCTCCCTCCTAATCCTTGCTTCATGCATGAATGCATGCTATTCTTTTGGAATTCTGTAATCATCTCCCTCCAACTTAAGAGATCCCATGCTTCCATCTGCATCCTTATTTTCTTCTGCAAAGTTTCATAAGTCTTTTTTTTTTCAATTTCCTCTTGATTGCTGACTTCTTTCTGTCTTCACTTCTTCTAGGTTTGTTCAAGATTGATTCTGATTGCGGCTTATCTTGCAGTTGTTAATTATGTAATAACTTCCACATGAATTGTTACCAGGGTTTGTTGATGTAATTCATCCTTTCGTGTGTATTGCCTGACTTTTATTCATTGTGATAACAATCCTTATCTTTTTTTTCTTACATAGGTATGGTTTCTATTTGAACATATTATCTTCTAAGAAATAGATATGCAAGATATGTACATAAAACATGGTATGTACAAGAACTATGAAGAGTATTGTTACCTTGTCTTAGAAGAAGTTTGTTTTGTCCTGTTTGGCTTTCTTTGAGGGTTCCCTTTATTCAACAACTGATGCTTCGTTTGTTTCCTTCCTTTTCTTTAACTCGGGACAATGATTATTGTAGTGACCATACTTTCGATAATTGAAGCATTGTATTCTTGACATATCTTTCTCTTGATTTGGTTTCTTCCTGGAGCCAAACTTCTTTTTATTCCTGAAATCCTTGAACTTTGTTGTGAAGGATTGCTCATCATATTTCTTTTGGTGTTTCTCTTTTGCACTGATCCTTGATTCTTCTTGTGCACAACAAGTCCAAAGTTCTTGAAATGTAGGATACTCCTTCCTTGTGTTCATGCTTGTGGAAAATGCATCCCATGTCTTGGGAAGACCATTGAGTACTATATTTACTAGTTCCTTCTCTGAGATGATCTCTTCAATAGCTTATAGTTGATCTCTTAACTAAGAGATCCTCACAAAGTATGATGTTATTCTATCATCATCATTCATCTTGATGTCACGAAGCTCATTCTTCAGACTCATTACTTATCCAATGTTTTTTACTGAGAAGAGGTTTGTTAGAGCATCGTACATCTTCTTAGATGAATCAAGATGGGAGATGTAGGGTATCAGGTGGTCTTTTATAGAATCCACTATGATACTCATGGAATTGATGTCATTGTCTTTGAACTTCTCCATAACTGCAATGTTATGCAGTTCCTTCTCTTTTCCTTCCTCAAACTTTGATTCCACGATCTTTCCTTTCACGATATCCAACACTTTATTCTTGGCAAGGATGAGGTCAATCCTTGTCTTCCATGCTCTGAAGTTAGAAGCCCCATCTAACTTGTTTTCTAACTTCATAGAGTAAGTGATGGTTGCCTTGACATGGTCAACCCTATATTTGACCAAAAACTCAAACTTGACGTCTTAGCTTGCTAAGAGTACCAGGAGATGCGCTAGGCTAGGGTGCACTAGTCTATCTGGAAATTGGGTCAATCCATTCACTTAATCTGCCTTAGCGAGAGGATTAGAGTTTCTGCAACTGCACCTTCTAGTAACCCTAGCCACAGTTCTTCGGTGACTGCTCCTACTAGAAACCCTAGTGACAGTTCTTCAATGAGCTTAGTATCCTTATGACTATGCTCCCTTCTAGTGGTTAGACTGATTGAAGGAGGTGTGGGACCATAACCTGTTAGAATATGATGGATGTGTGCATTTAACCATAGACAATATCACTATTGTCACCCAACCATAGGCCAAATCCACCCCCGAGAACCTTAACCTTGATAGAGAATCATTCTGGAAGAAAACCATAGGCTAGATAGCCAAAAAAAGGGTGGCACATCTTTCTCCAAGAATAATGCACCAAGCAAGAGTAACAAGAGTTGATCAGAGAGTCCAAACCATAACCAAGAGAGAGTCTAAGACAAAACCAAAATATGCTAGCGACAATAGTTGCAACAACATCTCTCCTCCAAACTTGCACACAAACTGGCCAATTGCAGTGCGCACAGGTGTTGCTTTTACAGTTCTGAGAATACTAGCGAGAATGAAGATTGGCCTCCTGTATTTATACTAATTTTGGCAGACTGCCTGGGATGACTTCTCATTCTGGGTACTAATTCTTTAGTATATAATATTTCCTTTAGCTGACTTCTTCTCTTGGAGGATAATAACCTAATGCAATTCATTCTCTTGAGCCGACTTGTCTTCTAGGGTCATTAACCAATTAATTAGGGTTTATTCTTGCTTCCCGAAATATTCTATTCTTGTCAGGTTTACACGTGGAGGTAAATACCTCCCGCAATTACCATAATATCAACACTTAGGACCCTATGACATCATTTTTCTCACCGAGACATGTGTGAGCCTTGTGAAGACGTCGCTTTGTATCTGAGGTTCAGGGGGACTTCATGCCTCATCCTTGACACTCTTCAAGATAAGGATTCTATGATCACCTCTACGGAGAACACCAAATTCATATGTGTTTGATTCCTGAGGAAATTCCCCCCTACCTCATGATATTTACTTCATAGTTTTCTATTTCACCCACTATCCTCACACTTCACACTTAAGAATGCGCATGATGGGGAACCTTCTCTTGACCTATATGCTAACATCTCTTATTATTCTAATCTTAACAAGGTTATTATTTTGAGGGACTTCAACACCCATACCAAGGCTCTTCTTGGATGACTTCATGATAGATACAAGGTCTCCTTTCCCATGAAGTGGATTTCATGTGCACCACGAACCTTCATAGGACTTTAGATGATGACCTTGGACCCCTTACAACCTATGGGAGTGATCAGGTGGATTTGAGAATGCTAAAAAATTAAAAATCTTAAATGGTGATGGAAATGACTCCATTGCATAGAGCTCGACGAGATATTTCCAACGCTACTTATACGAACTCAAATGGATGTCATATGAGAAAGATATGGCCTTCTGAAGTTTTAGAAAAACAGGTAAAAATGGAAAAGGGTAGGTGCCACATGGAATCACTGGAAGGATGACACGTGGCACTATAGGATGGACACGTGGATTGTACAGATGGACACATGGACTATACGGATGCTAATGTGGCATTATATGTATGCTGACATGTCATTGTACGGATGATGATGTGGACTGTACAATGGTGACTTGGCAGGTTGACTGCCAACAGGGGGACCAATCAAATGGTGACACGTGGCCCAACCAGAGGGTATCACGTGGCACTCGAATTTAGCTAATTTGGTCTATGGAGAAAAAGTTGTTTGGGAACTATCAACGTGGTATTCGAACCTTGGACCTATTAGTACCGAAGTATATGACTTACCAATCGGGCTATCAATGGGACTTGTTACCCACGTGGCATAAAATTTATTTGAATTAGAGGATTGCCAGCGAAAACATCGGCGAGCGGTTCAAGCCTACGACCTCCTTGGTGCCAATGAATTCAACCAAGCACCCGAATCAACCGAGCTACCATACCACTTGTAAAATTTTGTTGGCCATATTCTATTTAAAGAGCATGTTATAACAATACGCCAAAGAGGGGGGGGATGTCAACGGGTGTAACCCTGCAACCTCCGCCCGCATATTCCAATGCCTCGACCATTGTGCCAACGATGTGCATTGTAGAGCCCGTCAACGAATAATTATTTATGTTGTAGTTAATTGTCGATAGGAATATAGTGGGTCGGGCGGGATTTGAACCCCCGACCTCCATTATATAAACCCAATGTTTTCACCATTGCACCACAAAGGAGTCTTGTGGCAAGAACTCTAGGCCGAGTTCTTTTATGCTATGTTTTTAGACCTTATTAGGAGTATGTAGTTTGTAAATATTTTTTATGAAGCTTTTTGAGGAGATTTTTGAGAGGAATTATTAGGGAGCCTTGAGAGACTTTTGTAGAGAGTCTTTATAATCTCGTTGAGAGAGAGTAAGAAAGAAATTTGCTTACGAATGTAGTCATTTTGTATGTTGCAATTCAATGCCATTGGGCATCTATGGGAGTCATAGGGTGTTTATAGTCAAAATTATCAGTTTTTCGAAGTGGGTAGATGGTGATAGTTACACCCGAGGTTGTGCAGTAGAACAATAAGTCAGTTACAGGATGGGTCAATCTGTAATGTAGTGCCATTGAGCATCTATGGAACTATAGAGTGTTTATAGTCAAAAGTTTCAGTTTTTCGAGACGAAGTTGATAGTGACATCCACATGTGAGTTCTCTGTAGCATATTAGAAGGTCCTTATTGAGAGAACCTTGTAAATCCCAAGATGGGACAATGAGCCACATGTTGTGAGACCTCTTTGAGAAGGAGGATAGCCACTTTATGTGAGAGCCAGGTTGGGACAATGAAAACTTTGCAAAGAAGAATTAATGAAGCAGTTTGTGGGTTGAGAGTGCCTAGAGATGTAGCCAAAATATTTGGTGAACTCCGTTAACAACTTGTGTAATTTTCCATTCAACATGTTGTTGTTCTTGCTTCACTTCATTTCAACATTTTAATTTCGCAAGTTAATTGTGCAAATTAATGAAATTTGGTTAAGTGGATTCACATGATAGATGAAAATAGTCAGTAATGGTCATAATTCTTGAATCAGGTTGGATGTTAATGTATGTTTATGACTTAAATTGACATCTAAGAATTTTCTGATCAAGTGGTATTAGAGTTGGTTTGACAGGTATTTGCGAGTGAATCCAAGCAAGGTGAAGGGATGCTTAAAGACTTCCACTTTGAAAGTGTAGATCTTGGTTGTAAAAAGAACAACCATGGGCATAGCATCGAAGCGAGAATGGCTTCAAGAGCTCGAAGAGATCAACTAGATTATTCAAGAAGAGAATGTTGGGTTGAGAAGGTTGTTGCACATATTGGAAGATGATAAATGAAAGTTGCAACTTCAGTTATAAGCCACAGAAGAGGCTTTGATAAAGTTTCATGGTGCGAAAGGATTAAAGAAACCATCCTTCACACTAGATTCAAAAACTATTTTTGAGGTATACAATATAAGTAATTCTTTGATCTCACATTCTTCCCATCAAGATGATTCTTTTGGTGCATTTGAAAATCACACTAAAGGTGTTGGGTTGAAATTGCTAATGAAAATGAGATATGAAGGAAAAGGCCTTGGATTTAATGGCCAAGGTATAGTTAATCCCATAGAAGTGGTAGAACGACCTTGTTATGCAGCATTGGGTTATGGCAAAGAGGAAGTTGGAGAATGCTCCAAAACAACAAAGGAAAGAAATTATTGAAGAGACGAGTCTAAGTCAGTGCAGAAAGAACACTCGCAAGTTGGTGGTGCATCACACCATGACGGTGACAATGTTTGCAAGTCATATCCAAATAGAGACGAGCATTACAAAGGATGAGCTAAGTTAATTTCTCCTCCTCAAGTCTGCACTAAAGACAACCATGAAAGGGATAGAGGTCATGATGAATTAAAATATTTCTTTGATTATAAGAAGAATAATCATGCAATTCAAACCTTGTGGAATATGTACCCTTTCACTTTTTGTTAATCGCCTAACCATTGTGTGGCCAAGTGTCGAAATAGGAAATATTTGAACAAGAGGCTGATCATGTCCACCAAAAAGGAGGCAAGACATGAATAATACCTTCCAATTCCACATGGAAAGAAGGGATCGTTGTCCAAGAGCACGGGAAATAATTATTTCACTCATTGCAATATGAGTGGACACCGAATGGAGAAGTGTTGGAAACTTCATCCACAACTTCGTCCGAAGTGGTAAAAGGAAGTTGTGAAGGCACCTACACAGAGACAGGTAGAAACATCAGCTGAGGTTGATGATTTTGCTGAGAAGTTCGAGAATGAATTCTCTCTGATGGTTTGTCTTGGTAGTATAGTGTATGAGGACATTGAAGCATGGTTTGTGGATAGTGGCTCATCTCGCCACATGATGGAAATGGGGTCAGTGTTCTTTAACTTTTCAGTGATATATTCAAATTGTTATGTGGGTTGTGGAACTAATACCCAAAATGCAATGAACGGGGTTGGATGTGTGAGATTCCAGCTAGAGTAAGGAGGATCTCTGGAAATGACCGAGATGTTGTTTGTTCCAGAGCTAAATGTAAATTTGATATTGGTAGCATATTTGGAAGATGAGGGATATGGAGTTGCCTTCCATCATGGAAATGTTCTCATATATCCATAGAGAGCTACATAGGACACACCAGTAGTGATCGATGTCATATATGAGAGGTTATATAGGTTTCTACGAAAGCCTGTGATTGGATCCAAAGGGTTATTGGATTCAGAGTCAGTGTCAGTATCAGAGATAAACAATTGTGAGGCTTCTTCCAGTATTTTCGGAAGAAGAATCCCATTAAGAAGCCCACCTATCCAGGGGGGATTCCATTAAGGGGAAGCAACCTAAAGTAACATTCATGGTTATCATTTTTGAATAGCCAAGTTTAACATGCATATGTAGCACCTCCAAATCATTTTTCCATTGTTGTAAAGTAGGATAGAAATAATCTTCTTTGTATGAAGTATGGAGGTAGAGTATTTATTAAAAGAGTGAAATAAGTAGAAATGGTTGTTATTTAATGTCATGTCTATGTAATATGTATATCTTAATTCCTTGTGAGAAGCAAGTCAAACATCATAGTCTCTTTTGGAAACATGTTTGAATTTTTTTTTTAGGGAAAAGAGTAAAGGAGATGAACAAGATGCTCATTCAGAGGCTCCAACAGATATACTAGGCAGTACAAGGATAGTTAAAGGAGGGCCAAGACATTATGGGAAATACATGACAAGCACCATAATGATCAGTTCCAAAATGGAGATCAATTTGAAGTGCATGTCACCAAAGTGGATAGAGACCAAAAAAGTGAATAAGTTGATCCTTAGTTGTTGAGTAATCTAGACTTTTGGAGGTCCAAAATTTCTTCCAATGGGGAGGTGTGATCTAGGTGGATTTGAGAACACAAAAAAATTTGTAGTCCCAAATGGTGATGGAAACGATTCCATTGCATAGAGATTGACGAGAGCTTTACAACACAACTTGAATAGACTCAAACAGACGTCGTATGAGAAAGATATGGCCTTCTAAAGTTCTGAAAAAAAGGTAAAAATGGAAAGGGAAAGTGCCACGTGGCATCACTAGAAGGATGACATGTGACACTATAGGGCAGACACATGGATTGCATATATGCTAACGTGGGTTGTAAAAATGCTGATGTGGACTGTACGAATGATGATGTGGCACTATACAAATGATGTTGTGGACTGTACGATGGTGACTTGGCAGTGACTGGGTAGGTTGACAGTGAAACAGGTGGACCATTCAAATGGTGGCATGTGGCCCAACCAAAGGATTCCACGTGGCACTTCAAATTTAGCCAATTTGTCCTATGGAAAAAAATTTGTTTGGGAATGAACGATGTGGGATTTGAAACTCGGACTTGTCAGCACCAAAGTTTAAGCCTTACCAATAGAGCTATTGGTGGGCCTTGTTACCCACATGGCATACAATTTATTTGAATTAGAGAATAGCCAACAAAAACGTCGGAGGGAGGTTCGAACTTGTGACCTCCTTGGCGCCAACGACTTCATACAAGCGCCTGAAAAAACTGGGCTACCATACCACATGTAAAACATTGTCGGCCATATTCTATTTAAAGAGAATGTTATAACAATATGCCAAAGGGGGGGGGGGGAGGTCCACAGGTTTAACCCTGCGACCTTTGCCCACATATTCCAACACCCCAACCATTGCGCCAACGATGCACGATGTAAATCCCACCAACGAATATTGATTTATGTTGTAGTTAATTGTTGACGGGAATATAGTGGGTCAGGCGGGTTTTGAACCCCTGACCTAAATGATATAAACCCAATTATTTCACCATTGCACCACAAGGGTGTCTTGTAGCTAGAATTATGATCTAATTTCTTTTATGCTATGCTTTCAATCCTTATTAGGAGTATGCAGTTTGTAAATCTTTTTTATGAAGCTTTTTGGGGAGATTTTTTAGAGGAGTTCTTGGGGAGCCTCGAGAGACTTCTGTAGAGAGTATTTGTAATATCGTTGAGAGAGAGTAAGAAATGAATTTGCTTACAAATGTAGTCCTTTTGTATGTTGTAATTCAATGTCATTAGGCATATATGGGAGTCATAGGGTGTTTACAGTCAAAAGTCTTAGTTTTTTGAGGCAGAGATGATGGTGACAATTACACCTAAGGTTGTGCAATAGAACATAAAGTCAGTCACAGGATGGGTCAATGTGTAATGTAGTGTCATTGAGAATCTATGGAACTATAGAGTGTTTATAGTCAAAAGTTTGAGTTTTATGGGACAAAACTAATAGTGACATCCACACGAGAGTTCTCTGTACCAGATCAAAAGGTCCTTATTGAGAGAGCCTTGTAATTCCTAGTATGGGACAATGAGCCACATGTTGTGAGACCTCTTGGAGAAGGAGGATAGTCATTTTATGTGAGAGCTAGATTGGGAGAATGAAGTCTTTGTTGATACTGAGAGGGGGGTGAATCAATATCAAGTACAATTTAAAACCTTTTTTAACTTATACTTAAACCATTCAACTATATCCAATGAGAAATGAACAATAGTATAAGAGTTACACCAATACACCACAATACACCATGCATAATATATGAGAAATAATCAATAGTTATTGTTCAAGGGAAGTAATGACTTCCAAAGGTAGCTACAACTTCCAAATGTAAAGGGAGGGATAAACCTCCAAGAGGAAGATAAAATACTCCAATATCAATAGAGAGTTGAACTCTCCATCCTTGCCCCTTCCTTCCACCCAAGAATATATGAGAGATAATAAAACTTTACATTAAATCATCACCATCAACCAATCATCACATAGAACATGATAATGCTTCCTAAGACTTCTTCAATTTCCGCAATTATTCAATTCTTGGAGTACTCTGATCCTGTATATAATATTACTCAATGTATTCTCTAAAACTCCTCCAAGTTTCACTCCTTGAATCCTCCCCAAAAAGAAGTTATAGAAAGAATGGTAGACTTTATTCAATTCTGGTC